>LYNE01012747.1:0-11306 GCA_001662545.1 Rosa x damascena | reverse complement strand
GTTTTGATGATTGAAGAAATTGTAGGGGGCGGGAGTTGAGAGTTTGATGATTAGGGATGTGAGGGATGTAGGTTTCAGTGGAGAGAAGGTGAAATCCACTGGACGCTCAGGCTAGGAGCTGGGTGCTTCGGTTGGATGCTGAATTAGCTTTTGAGTCAGACGCGAAGATTGGCTGTGGACGAAGAGGTAATCAGTGACTTGTGTTTCGGGGAGAGAAGAAGACTGGGAGAGACATGGTCTTACAAAATGGCAAGGTGTATTGAGTTTGCCCTGATGCGAGATATGGTTTGTCTTCTATTTTTTATCATAAAATCAGACAACAAAAATGATGGTGTGTTGTGTGATTGTCTTCTCTTTAAACTTTCAGCTGAGGGACACAAAATGAAAACTCCCGCCTACTATGTGTAAGCACAAGCTCATTTTTGGCGCTCGGATGGCTTTCCCATTCACACAACAGAAAAAATGTCATTCCGTTGTAGGAGCTTGCAAATCATTTGCCAAAATTTGGTCATTTTGGGGGGAATGAAACTCATTTTGGGGCACATTAATCTTTTCAATGTTATCTCCCTCAATTGGACAACACAATGAATATACATGTTGTGTGACAATTTCCAAGTTTCGATCCTACAACACATATAATTATTCTGTTGTGCAAAGTAGTACTTTGGTAGTGCATTTGAGTCCGAAATTGGAGCCAAATATGAGTAAAGGTAGGGGGAAAATGTCCCGCTATTTTTTTTTCATTCAGACAATATAACATTCTTTATAACTGTTGTGCAATATTGCTCTATCTGAAAAATTTTGAACTGTAGCATCTTTGTACAACGAAAGTTTCTTAAATGTGTTGTAAGAAGCAATTTCCATCAACACACAACGGAAATTTTTTTTTCATTGTGTAAAAAGTGTTGTATATTGAGGTTATTGGCCTAGTGTAAATAGATACAACCAAACAACAAAAATTGCAATTAATAAAATTTTAGATTGATGGAGTTAAAGATTCCATCATTTATAAATTCATATGGATTTTATAATTTTCTCATCCAAACGCATCCTAATGGAATCCATTATTAACGGATTTTGATTTCTATAGTCGTAATGCTTGGTGATGGTATATTCCGAGTTTAGCACCATATATAATGCCCACATGAATTTGATCTTAAAGCTGCATTGACCTCCTCAGAGATGGAACTGAATCAAAACTACGAAGAGGTGAAATGGGAGTTGAGTACTTCGACCAGATTCCAGGCTGGGTTGCTTTGGCTGGTATTCTGTTCTTATAGCCATATCAATCACCATCCTACCATTCATCTTCCACCAATTAAAATGGTATAATGTTACGATGGTTTGCATGATTGCTCCGGTTGTGGCTTTTTGCAATGTCTATGGCTACGGTCTCACCGCCCTTGCTTCCAACAACGGCAAAGTGAAAATCATAATATTCTTTAGTTTTGGCGTTGACAAAGGTGGTGTTTTTGCTGGCCTCGCTTCTTTTAGTGTCATTTTGAGCATTCTCTCTACAAGCAGAACTTCAAGACGTATTGGATATATGTGTTGTAAAATAGTAGAATGGGTTTCTAAGGAAATAATGGGTAATCAAGAAATGAGTCGGAGGAGAAGCAGCTCGACCTATTCAAGGAATTCTCTACAGGACGAATCTAGTTGGAGTCCATCTGGGTAAGGAAGAATCGGTCAGCCCAACTAATTTGTATCAAATGGAAGAACATTCTCCACGTGACTTGCGGAAGTTGCACACCACTGCTCGTACTAACCAAGATATACGTTCAGGCTCACTTATAAATACTTGGTAGGTTGAACAATTAAGGTAAACAATCAATCCATACTCCACTTGTTATAATTTAAACACTCATTGACTTGGGCATTCACTAACCGCATAAGAGAGTTTTTTGCATGTACTCCCCTCTTCAAACTTGACTTGCCAACACCGATCGGAACTCTAAAGGCATAGGAACAACCTCTTGACTAAGAAGCCTCCACTCTTACTCCAATTAGCATAGTAGGTTAGAAAATTTTCTACCCATTTTTTCCGCACCAACAATACCTAGCCTCACTCTCTCGCCCTCGACTTGTCTTCTCAGCCAAGTTTTCGGGATAGCCATCAGTTGTGTTACATATGTCACCTCTGACAAGGCTAATCTCCTCCTTTTTTGTTTCTTCAGTCATCATTTTGCTCCAGCATTCGCTTATGGTCTTATCTGTGGCGAGTCTTCCACTCTTCAAGGGGTATTCCAGTTGTATCCTATCTCTCGCTAGTGTCAGAGCACCTATTTGCATGAAGTTTCTTTTTGCTTCTGCCACATCGATGAAGTTGATTCTTTTTCTATCGTCTTCCAGTTTTCGGTTTTGTTTTAATTTCATGTCATTGATGTTGTACCTAGCTATCATAGTTGAATTTCAGTATCAGTCTTATCTTGTCAAATACCATTTTCTAACTTCTCTTTTATTGATATTCAAACAATTCGTCACTTAGTTATGGGATTTTTTTAGTTAAAATTATAGTCAGAAATAGCAATTAGGACCCGATCATGTTATTTGATGCGGAAGAATGCCAAACAACAACACAAACAAACAAGGTGTATGTGATTTAGTGATTTATACTAAACGAGGTCAACGCTAATTAAAACCCATCACTCAAGGTAGTATTCAAGCAAACAAGATAGTACTCAAGCAAAAAAAAAAAAAACAGGGTGATTTTTCCTTAAACTAAAGAAACAACGATTATATGGAAGTTGTTAGAAATGTTGTATATAAGTGTGGCACAAAATAAAGCAAAAATTGGTATTACATTAGAAAATAATGTTCATTTGTTAAGGCCTAGCCACTTATTGTTTGTCTGATAGAAACCTTCGACAGATTCCTTTTGGCCTGGAAGGAAAAATGGAGTCTTAAGTGAATATTTGAATTTAGCCTTTTAGAAACTTCTGTCCTTGCAGGAAAAAAAAATGAGAGAGCTAGATTTTTTTGTGTGCAACGCCAATGCATTTTGACAGTGCTTGGGCAATTAGTTGGGTTGAGGAAAGTAAATTTGGTTTTGTTGGTCTATATGTGGGTTGCAATCTTATGCCCTAGGTGATGGAGGATTGAGTCAAGGGTTTTGAGTGTTTTTTTTATTTTTATTTTTTTGGGTTCTTGACTCAAAGCATCAAAATTAGTCAAAACTATCTCACTTATCCCACCAACAGATTTTTGTTCTCACTAACCCAATTTGAATTGAAATAACAATTTTACCCTTAATCTAATTAATGAATTACTACCTCTCTCTCTCTCACTCACACTCCAAGCCAGTGCACGGCCTTCAGCTCCGGTCCTTGGTCTAAATGGTCGGTGGCTAGACGAGGACGACAATGACATCGACAGAGGTGATATACTAGGTGAAGGCGCAGATCCAGCGCCATCGATCATTGCCAATATTGGTGGATCAGCGGTCATAATTCAGAGCGAGTTTCGTGATGGCGTCGAAGCGAAAGAAGAGAGAAAGGATGTTGACGTCTCTGTCCCTCGACCGTCAGCCAGAGCATCTTTTCCTGTCGCCGGAGCCAACTGGAAAATGCAAGCTAGGAGGTGGAATTGGTGTTCGGGTATGTAAATTGGTAGAGCACTAGAGCTGGCTAAGCTGTAGAAGGAAGAAGACGACCAAGAGCAGTTTTTAAGTTTATCAACTTATCCTTTATAACGACACCGTTCTGGCTTCTTCTTCATCTTTTTTTTAACCCCTTTTTTTTGATAAAATAGTGGTAGAAGGCCCAGAAAGAAAGGAAAAAAAAAAGGTTTTATTGCGGGCAATACGTCTATTGGGGGACAATAGATGTTTTGAATTAATGTAATTTCCTCCAATACGTCTATTGGGGGACAATAGATATTTTGAATTGATGTAATTTCCTCCTTTTTTTCCTTAACCAAAGTTTTATTTGTGTAAATATAGGGAGATTAGTTCCTATTCCGGAGACCGAAAGTTCTATTAGGGGGCAATAGATATTTTGAATTTATGTAATCTCCTCATTTTTTTTTCTTTAATTAAAGTTTTATTTGTCTAAATTTAGAGAGATTACTTTCTATTCCGGCGGCCGAAAGTTCTATTGGGGGGCAATAGAGGTTTAATGCCACTATTGGGGTAATAGAGGTTTATTGGGGGGCAATAGACCTTTCCGGCGACCTATTGTTGAGTTAGTCAAAGTCATTTATTTATGTTAGAGTTTGCTTTTATCTTTCTGTTAATAAACCCTATTTGTTAGGGTCATGCAAGCTATTTTGATTTAGTCTTCAACTAGTTTACCACTTTGTTAGGCATGTAAGATGTAGGTTGCAACTTTGTTATTCCCAATAACTTTGTAAGGCTATATTAGCTGAGATCATGCATTGAATTCAACAAGAGTTATTCACCATGCATTCAGAGTTTTTTGTCTTAGGGTTTAAGTCTTCAACATTCTAGTATCAGAGCTCCCTCACCTGGGCCTAATTGAAAGTTAAAGTAGAAAGACAGAAAGAGTGAGAGAAAACAGAAGAGGTTGAGTGAGATAGAAGTATGGCAGCAGAAGGCAATAGTAACTTCAAGCAGCCAGCAATCCCTAGATTTGATGGGTACTATGATCATTGGTCGATGTTGATGGAAAATTTCCTTCGATCGAAGGAGTATTGGGGCTTAATAGAGCATGGTTTAGGTTCAGCACCAAGCAGTTCAGAGGTGACCGAGGCACAACGCAAACAGTATGAGGATCAAAAGCTGAGGGACCTGAAGGTTAAAAATTGTTTATTCCAGGCCATCGCTCTTTCCATTATGGAGACGATCCTCGTCAAAGACACTGCAAAGCAAATATGGGATTTGCTTAGACAGAAGTATCAAGGGTCGACTAGGGTAAAGAGAGCTCAGTTATAAGCCCTAAAGAGAATTTGAGGTCCTACAGATGAAGGAAGGAGAAGGGGTTGATGAGTATTTTGCACGCACCCTCACCATCGCTAACAAGATGAAGATCCACGGTGAGACCATGACTCAAGTTTTCATCATCGAGAAGATTCTGAGGTCTATGACCCCCAGATTTGATAATGTTGTTTGTTCCGTGGAAGAGTCGAATGATGTGGACAAGCTCACAATTAACGAGTTGCAGAGTAGTAGGTTAGTGCATGAATAGAGGATGAAGGGGCATGGTGGTGAGGAACAGGCTCTGAAAGTTTCTTATGAGGACAGAGCTGCAGGCAGAGGAAGAGGACGTGGAACATTCAGAGGAAGGGGTCGAGGCAGAGGAAGACAACCCTTCAACAAGGCTATAGTGGAATGCTACCGGTGTCACAAACTATGGCACTTTCAGTATGAGTGCCCCAGCTGGAAAAGGAATGCAAATTACGCCGAGCTGGATGAAGAGAGTGAGATGCTACTTATGTCACATATGGAGCTTCATAACTCGAGGAGGGAAGATGTCTGGTTCCTCGACTCAGGTTGTAGTAATCATATGTGTGGGAACAAGAAATGGTTCACATACATTGATGAGAGCTTCAAGCAGACTGTAAAGCTCGGAAACAATATGAGAATGGCAGTCACTGGTAAAGGAAGCATAAGGTTAGAAGTGAGTGGAATCACATAAGTAGTCACTGAGATCTTCTACATACCGGAGCTGAAGAACAACCTACTTAGCATTGGACGGCTTCAAGAGAAAGGCCTTGCAGTCCTGATTTAGGGAGGAATGTGCAAGTTGTACCATCCAAGGAGAGGCTTCATTATGCAGACTAAAATGACTGCAAACCGGATATTTGTGCTATTAGCTATTGTGCTGCCTAAAGAGTCCAATGTGCTTCCCAAAGACTCTACTTGTTTCTAAACAGCTTCAGAAGATGTGACACACCTGTGGCATTACCGGTTTGGGCAGTTAAATTTTAAGAGTTTGAGAACACTTCAGTATAAGAAGTTGGTGAAGGGCTGCCTGTTCTCAAGACCTCAAGTAGAGTATGCACAGATTGCATAGTGGGGAAGCAACACTGAGAGTTTATACCAAAGAAGAGTGCATAGAGGGCTTCTGAAGGGTTGCAGCTAGTTCACTCTGACATTTGTGGGCCAATCACGCCAATTTCAAGTAGTAAAAAGAGGTACCTGATTAGTTTCATTGATGACATTAGCAAGAAAGTTTGGATTTACTTCTTATGTGAAGAATCAGAGGCATTGTGTTTAAGATTTTCAAGCATCTAGTTGAGAAGGAAACAAGAGATGTTATAAAATGCTTGCATACAGACAGGGGTGGTGAATTTACATCCTTTGAATTCAATTATTTCTGTAAAGTTAATGGCATTAGGATGCAGCTGACAGCAACTTATACCCCACAGCAAAACGGGGTCGCTGAATGGAAGAATCGAACCACAATGAATATGGTTCAAAGCATGCTGTCTAAAAAGAAGGTACCTAAATTGTTTTGGCCGGAAGCTATGAATTGGAGTGTTCATGTGCTGAATCGAAGTCCTACCTTGGCAATAAAAGATGCAACCCCAGAAGAAGCATGGAGCGGTGTTAAACCTGCAGTGCATTACTTTCATGTGTTTGGATGTGTGGCACATGTACACATTCTTGACAACAAAAGGGTAAAACTAGATGATAAGAGCTTTTGGTGTGTGTTATTGGGGATAAGCGAAGAGTCTAAGGCTTATAGGCTTTATGATCCTGTGTCTAAGCAAATTGTGGTGAGTAGGGACGTAATGTTTGAAGAAAGTGAGTGCCAGGATTGGGGAAGAAGTAAAATAGAGTGAAATTAGATGTGTTGGATTGGGGAGAAGATGATGAAGGTCATGATGATGAAGTAGAAGGTGACAGTGAGCAAGAAGAAGAAAATGGTGAAGTTGTTTTAGCTGGAGAAGTTCAAGAAGAGGGGACCGGTAATAATGAAGCTGTTGAAAGTGAACCTGTGGATCCAAACTTACCAAACTCGGAAGAAGGAAGGATAAGAAGACCTCATTGGATAAGAAGACCTCCTGTGTGGATGGATGACTATGTGAGTGGTGAAGGGTTATCAGAAGAGGAAGAAGATGTCAACAACTTAATCATATTTGCTACTATTGACACGGTTACATTCCAAGAAGCAATTAAAAGTACAAAGTGGATGGAAGCCATGGATTTGGAGATCAGTGCTATTGAAAGAAATGGAACTTGGGAGCTGACCAACTTGCCAGTAGGAGCTAAAAGGATTGGAGTTAAATGGGTGTTTAAAACTAAGTTGAATGATCATGGTGCAGTTGGTAAGTATAAAGCACGTCTCGTGGCTAAGGGGTATTCACAAGAACATGGAATCGACTACAATGAAGTATATGCTCCAGTTGCGAGTAGGACACCATCAGAATGGTGATTGCTTTGGCAGCACACAAAGGGTGGAATATCTTTCAACTAGATGTGAAGAGTGCCTTTCTTCACTATGAGCTAACAAAAAACGTGTTTGTGGACCAACCTCAGGGCTATGAAAGGAGGGGAGAAGAGCACAAAGTCTACAAATTAAAGAAGGCACTTTATGGCCTTAAATAGGCACCAAGGGCTTGGTATAGCCGGATCGAGTTCTACTTCATAAAGGAACGGTTTGAAAGATGCAGTTTTGAGCACACCTTATTTATCAAGTCCGGTGAAGGAGGTAAACTTCTTGTTGTTAGCTTATATGCTGATGATCTTCTTTTCACCCATAATGATATGGAGATGTTTGAGAAGTTTAAGCAATCTATGATGCATGAGTTTGAGATGACTAACGTAGGGAGGATGTGGTTTTTCCTTGGGGTTGAAGTTTTGCAGAATGAGGAGGGTATATATATATTAGCCAGAAAAAGTATGCTTGAGACATGTTAGAAAGGTTTGGAATGGCGAGTAGCAATCCTATTAAAAATCCCATTGTACCGGGGTTTAAATTGGTTAAAGATTAGAAGGGGACCAAGGTTGATGTCACTGCCTTCAAGCAGATAGTTGGGAGCCTAATGTATTTAACGGCAACTATGTTGGATTTGTTATATGTTGTTGGCCTAATCAGCAGATATATGGGAAATCCCACTATGATGCATCTTGCAGCTGCAAAAACAGTACTTCGATACATAAAAGGCACTGTGGATTTGGGAATTTTTTATTGGAAAGCTGGTGTTGGAAACTTGCTTGGTTACACTGATAGTGACTATGTAGGTGATTTAGATGATCAAAAAAGTACTTCTGGATATGTGTTCGTGTTTGGAAGTGGAGCAATGGCTTGGTCATCAAAGAAATAGCCTGTTGTAACCTTGTCTACTACTGAAGCAGAGTTTGTAGTTGCTACTTCGTGTGCCTGTCAGTGTATTTGGATGAGGAGGGTTTTAGAGAAACTCAATCAAGCTCAGAATGGAAGTACTAAAGTGTTTTGTGACAACAACTCCACCATCAAACCCTCAAAGTATCTGGTGCTACACAGAAGGAGCAAACACATTGATGTAAGATTTAATTTCCTTCATGATCTTACTAGAGATGGTATTATGGATCTTGTTCATTGCACTACAGAAAATCAGGTTCCCGATGTCATGACGAAGTCTTTAAAGCTCGATATGTTCTTGAAGCTCAGAAACCAGCTTGGTGTGTGTGAGGTACCTAAGTAAATTGTTTGCAGATTGCAGAACAGTTTAAGGGAGGAAATTGTTGAGTTAGTCAAAGTCATTTATTTCTATTAGAGTTTGCTTTTATCTTTCTGTTAATAAACCCTGTTTGTTAGGGTCATGCAAGCTGTTTTGATTTAGTCTTCAACTAGTTTACCACGTTGTTAGGCATGTAAGATGTGGGCTGCAACTTTGTTATTCCCAGTAACTTTGTAAGACTATATTAGCCGAGATCATTTATTGAATTCAATAAGAGTTATTCACCATGCATTCAGAGTTTTCTGTCTTAGGGTTTAAGTCTTCAACACCCAAGAGCGTAGCCAATATAGAGCGAGAAGGGTTAGATGACCCCTCTCAACTTTTGAAAATTGTTCATGATTATTGGCTTAAATTTAAGCATCTTTGATATAAAACTAAACCTGATTGGCTGAGATTTTGGATTTTAGTTGACCTTTTGTGAGAATATAGGGTCATTAGTCTAGTTGAACTTTGGGCCCACTTTCTTATGATCAACTTCACATATTTTAATACATTTATTCTCCAAACAAAGAAGATCAAGACTAACTTACCTTATTTGAAAAAGAAAAAACAAAAAAAAAAAACTTTCACAATAGACCGAGTACAATAACACATTAGACTATTCTTTTTCTTATATTTTTGCTAGGCATCTCAAAAAATTTTGGGATAAATCAATTCAATGTAATATATTCATCTTTTAAATTGAAGCTATTTTGGTGGACAATTGTAATTAAATGAAGTATTAATTATCCGATAATTCTTTAACATATAAGGTAATTTGGCTATTAAAATTTTGACCCTCCTCGATATAATTTCTAGCTACGCCACTGTCAACACCTATGAGATCTCCAATGACCTTTTTGGGACCTCCGGCGAGTTTTTTAGAGAAGATCCGAATCTGGCTGCCAATGACTGAATCTGGTGAGCATTGACCAAACTCTGGCGAAGTCTCCTATGGTCTCTCTCTCTCTCTCTCTCTCTATGTAACAAAGAGATGAGGGTAAAACAGTTTAAAAAAAAAAAATAATAATAATAATTGGGGATCGGAGAAGACTTTATTAGAGTTTTCATGGGTAAGGGGAAATTAAAAAAACTTAATGATATAAGTGGGAAAAAAAAACTCTAAAATTAGGATAAATAGACAAAAACATTTTTTTTGCACGAAAGAGTCTCGCATTTTTAGTTGCAGGGAATTGTTACATACTTCACTAAATTGCACAAATTAATGAATAAATTAGGGTCGAGCATCTTAAGTCCCACTTCTTGTGTTCACCTAGGGCTTGCAAAATCTTAAGACCGGCCCGCAGTTAACTACATGTCATAAATATAATGTTTCATTTCTTTTTGAATAAATTAAATTGATAATTTTCAAATTTTATTTTTTATTTTCTTATGAACAAACAAAAACAGAAGAAACACTATAAACAAAAGCCTCTAAATACTCCTTTGCCCAGCTAATTTAAATGGTCATTTGCCCAACTAATTTAAATGGAACGCCTGTGACACAGTAAGGGGAAGACAATTATGCCGAACAGCAATGAACCTATCTCACATATCAAACAAAGCCAATTTGTCACCTAAATTCATGCCTGAAACTGATTATTATTTCCAATTTCGATCTGGATGAACTTCATTGAAGCATAATACATCAATAGATAGGCCTAGTGTTGAGTACTAGTGGCCATAGGAGGGTCTGAAGGGTCCCGGCGCCGCCCCCCACCCCAAACACCAAAAAATTCCAACACATACCCATATTAATTAGATAGCTAACTAGTATGACCCATATTAATTAGATAGCTAACTAGTATGACATAAACAAAGAAACTGGTAATGAATGCCCTTAAACATTTATGAGCTCACTTACTGGTTACTATGATGGAAACCTACAATTAACCACATAAGTAGACTTAATAAATAGGGGAGTGCTAGGCTCACACTCAGGTGAGTGTGTGTGAGCCACACTCGGACAAATGGCGAGTTCTCACAATTTTTTAATATTAAATTACACAATAATTAAGAAAGATACTTTTAATTTATATTGTTCCATTTCTACCCTTAGTCAATTTCTACAACATCATGAACTACTCTCATAACCTCTTCGGCGCTCAGTCCCAGCACCATCTCGGCGAATAGCTCCGATCGATCCAACAAGTCCTCGGAGAAGCTCACCCACGTGGCCATGCCTACTCAAATAGCTTGTTCTCTGATCGAGTCCACCCAGTCGACGACTGAGTCCAAACAGTTGAATCCAATCAATGGCTGCACCCTCCGATTCTGCATCGCCGTCACCTCGGCCGAGGCCAATGGGCTCGGGCAACTAGACTAAAACCCAAAGCAAAGCTATGATCTTTGATCTTCATAAGTGGGTATGTTTGAAATTTGATAACATGGGTTTTGTGGGAAAAGAGAGGAGGATCTATATGGTTTGATTCAGAGAGAAATGGGTGCCCAGAATTGGTGAGATGTTAATTTTTTTTTTTATTATGAAAAACAAATTATAACTTTGTGGTTAGATGTTAGTGTTGGTGAGTAGAATATGGTGGATTTGGTTTATGAAATGGTGGAGGAGGTGAGTCTCAGGTGAAAACATAATTAAGGGATTGCTTTTGTTTCGAGGGATTTTACTGTTTTTATGTATCTGATTGAGACCTAGACCCACAATTCCCACTCATCAAAGCTCGGACCTTTCACCTCAATTCAGT
>LYNE01012744.1:0-11312 GCA_001662545.1 Rosa x damascena | reverse complement strand
GAGGTTCGCATCAATGATCGATTGTTGTTTTTGGGATTGGATTGGGGCTGGGTTGGTTCTGAAAGGAAGATAGAGGAAGAGAGGAAGAGAGGGTCGAGACTCGACAGAGAGAGGCTGCGGCCACAAGTCGCAAATGACCTAATTTGAGTGACCCCTCTTAGGTTAACCCAATCTCCACTAAGATTCAACAGCTATCCTTCACAGAAGCTAGAAATCAACGGCTTAAAACATACCTAGTATTAAAAATAAATAAAAAATAATACAAGTATATATGTATGGTTGGTACGGTAATACCATATAATTGATTTTAGAGTACCGATACTGAGCCGCGTATGCGTATACGGTACGGTAAACCGAACCGAATCTTGCGGTTACCATCTCAGTCAGCACCGACGGCGGCGGTTCGGCAGGTTCGGGAATTTCAGCCACCCCTAAAATCCAATGCCCATGAGCTGAATGTTTAAATTCCATGAGCAGCAATTGAACTAAAAGTTCCAAGTGCATCCAGTAGGAATCAAACCACTTATTACAGTAGTCATACAGCTAAACCTGACTTCTTCAAATAATATAAGGAATCGACAATGCATGTCTTGTGATGTAAGGAAGGAAAAGGGGAGAGTCATCAAGTGTGATCCCTCTTATCAGTTACCTTCCTTTCACCTCATAGTCACATCAAACTATCACACAAATGAACAATCCCTTAATCAAAATCACAATCCGAATCAGGTCATTCTTCAAAAAAAAAAAAATTTGTAAAGATGAAAAATGGAAACAAAAAGAGAAAGGCATAGTGTTCTGGTAATTAGATTTATCCATTCTCTGGTATCCATTTAAATTTGGGAGCTTTTGTGTTTACTATTAATCATTTTGATGTAATGTAGGAAATCATGGAGAATGCAGCTTTTAGGGATAGCCCTAAATTAGAGGCGAAACTACCTCATATGAGGCAGCTTTAGAATGTGGTTTGTGGAATACATACTCATTATCAATGCAATTACATCGGTTCATAGAGATGACATGAATGACTTAGATGGATACTTTTTATCACGATGTGCACCAAAATTAATAAATAGAGAATGAAACCAATACATTGACTAAAAATAACAGGAAAAGAAGCTATCCATACCTTCAAGCTGGAATTACATTAATGGATTGATGCCCCCTTAGTTTATCCAAAAAAAAGAGAGGAGAAAACGTTATTTAATTAGCCCAAAAAATAAAAATATGTGGAAGGGTAAGAGTGACAAAACAGACCTCAACCGTACAAGAGGTATAAGGTATATTCACTCCATGCCCTCTAACAAGCAACATGAAAGAAAGGAGTACTCTATTATAACAAATAAAAAAATCAAAAAGGGAAAAAAAGAAAAAGAAACATGTTCGTTGCTGGTCTTTTTATTGATTCAGAGCCCCAACTGGATTTCTATAGGGTTTTGGCTTTGGTTTCCAATCAGACTGAGAAAAGGAGGACGGCCTATATATAGAATATATATAGGGATCCAGTTATAGACTAGTAACATTTAATATCTATCAGTTGGAGAAGATCTACAGATACCGAGGACACAGAGGAGGACATGAAAACGCGCAACAAAAACAAGGCAAAGACAAGGTTGATGGACCTTCCCATTGAAATCCTAATTGACATCCTTAAGAGACTTCTGATAAAGTCAGTCTGCTGCATCAGATGCGTCTCCAAGACCTTGTCAGTAGAGGTGGCAAACGGGCCACTAAGCACGAGCACGGCACGGGCCCGGCACGCTTAAAAGCGGCCGGCACTGCCCAAGCCCGTTAGCGGCCCGGCACGACCCGAGCACGTTAGAATAACGGGTCGGGCTGGGCCTAAGAATATTGGCCCATTGGCCCGGCCCGGCACAGCCCAAGCACGACATATTGTGGGTCGGCCCGTTACAAACACAAAGTTTCATTTTGTTTTTAAAAATATTAAAAAACTACAATGATGAGATTTGAATATGAGACTTTTTTATTTAAAATCTCATGACAATTCCACCAATGCTTTCTTTTATATTGTCAAAATAATGAAACAAAACATTATATGCTTGTTTTGACATAAGTATTTTTTCTAAATATTAAATATGTTTATTAATAAAGACTAATATCATAATAATACAACTATAGAATGAAGGAAAGAATAATAGATACTAAATCTTCATTATATTAATAAAGATTAATCTCACAATAATATACTTAAAACAATATATTTTGAGTTTTTTTTTTCTTTCTTTCTTACAGTGGAATATAAAAAATTATTAGAAATCTAATCTTAAAAAGCTAAGATTAAGAAAAACGTTGTAGAACTTAATTTATTTTAATTTTCTAAATAGTTAAATAAAATTAATTTTTATTTGTTCAAATTAAGATTTTAAAATCGTGCTTTATAGTAGGTAGGCACGAGCACGGCCCGTTATTGACCCGGCACGAGCACGGCCCGATACGATATGGGCTCGGGCCATGGGCCGGGCCGGGCTTAATGTTTAAGTAACTGGGCCGGCACGAGCCCGGCACGATAATAAATGGGCCGGCCCAAGCACGGCATGAAGCACGACTAGGCCCGCTTAAAATGGGCCGGGCCGGGCCGGCCCGTTTGCCACCTCTACTTGTCAGACATAGTCTACTCCCCCTTTTTTGTTGATCTGCACACTCATTTTCTGATCCCGATCAATTCTCTTGCAGGAGCAGCACCTTAACTTGTGTTGTGCCATGTTGAATCTTATCCTGAGAGTACTAGAAGAAAATTAACTGCTTTGGAATCACTGAATTACGATGAAAGCAAAGGTAAGCTTACTCTCTCAGAGATTTTTTCCACATTCCAGAGGGAATTTTATTCTGATGTAGCTTTTGTTTTCTATGACTTGATTTGCTTTAAGCAAGCATACATAGATGGAAATTGTATCTTGAACAATCCTCTTTGCGGAGAAGTTCTGAGAGTCCCGACTAGTAACATCCTATATACAAAATTTGGTAAGGATATAACTTTCTTCGATGATTCTTATGGTATGGGATTTGATGATATAACTAGCACCTATAAAATTGTTTGTATCTCTCGAATCTATAAAAGACCGTCGTATTCAAAGAGCTACGTTGTAGCACAACTTCTTGTATTAGGCATAAGCTCATGGAGAGAGATTCTGGTACACCCAGTCATTTGTTGTGCTATTTCGTGGGATAAGAGTGTATGTGCATATGGAGATATGCATTGGTTGTTTGCTGATGAAGGTGAAGCAAGGGGAGTCCAAATAGTATCGTTTGACTCTAAAAAAAGAAAAGTTCTATTTGACTCCCAATCAGTCACATCACAAATGCCATACCTACACTTGATTACTTTGGGGGAATCTATTGCCATTGTTGATACTTATTTTTCAAGCATGAAAGTTGAGATATGGGTGATGAAAAATTACAATAAAAAAGAGTGGAAGCGAGAATACATCATAAATCATCACATGCTTGGATTAGATGTTGACTTCAGATTTCATAGGGCTAATTGCGGTGAAATGGAGTATGACATATACTTCATAGATGAAAAGGGTGAAAATTTACTTTTTCTAGATCTAAGACCTTCCTCGATGAAATGTGTCGCATATCCGATTGGGAGGAAGAAGTGGAACGGTCGTCGACGAATCTTAAGTTTGAAAAGGAGCTTGATTTCCCTTAAAAAGTTTGGGGATTTGGTTGAAGAGCCAGAATCAGGTGGTCAAAGCGCAGAGGCAGATTTAAGGGGTGACGAGTTTGGACAGCTGCCCAACCTCGATTTTTTTTTTTCTGGTGATGCTATATTAAGGCTTGGGAAGATTTTGAGTTCTTAAAAAGGGCTAAAGAGACATAAGGAAGAAGATGCACTTCTAATGTTCTTTCCATATTCTTTAAAACCAACCTTCAAGAAGGACGCCATATGAAGCAGTCTCATTAAAATTTAAAAATGACCGGTTATAATGATGTCGTTGGGAAGGCCATTACTTCTTCTTTTTTCGTTGCCTTCTTTTTGAAGACGTGTTATTGCATTATGGATTATGGGACCACTCTCGATCCCATTTGTAGACAGGTTTGCTAACTGTTTTTCTAATTTTTTCTGTATCATAATGTGAAAAATTTTTGTAGTGCAATATTGGTTTTCATGATTCATTTAATTTCCTGTCCTGATTACAACTTTTATGATTATGTTTCTCCTTATGAGGAAAATTATTTTAGTTTCCTTTAATCAAGATTAAAGAATTTCAAAGAATTAAGACTCAAGAGAAAGAGAGAAAAAAAAAAAAACACTTGTAAGCTAGTTTTGCCCACCATGAAATCAGCCATTGTCAGAGCCGGCATCATTTCTCAAAAATGTACTTACGGCAAGTCTGATGGAGGGAGAGAAGAAAATGCGCCGAACTTCCTTTTTCTCGCAAATTCTTCTATGAAGCAGTAGTGCAAATGACCTAGCATCTAAAGGTATCTAAATTCTTTACATTTGTAGTCAACCCTGTTTTTAATAACCAAAAAGTGCACTTCATGTTATCCAAACATCAAGTCTTGTTCAGTGATCTTAATCCCTTCCCGATAATTAGGATAGCACAAAGCTACAAAGCAATAGTTTTCCACTCTTCTAGCTAGATGAAGCTCGATCGATCATATGATGATATTCTTGCACTTATTAGTTTCAAGTTATCTAGCTTGGACGTATTATTGTTTTGGCTATTTTTTCTTGTAATCGACCTCTTAATTCTTGTGAGTCAATTGCTTTTTATTTTTTTTCAATGACATCGATCATATCCCATAACTCACAACAATTAACCTTGCATGTGTCACATATGCATACATATGCAATGTTTTGGGACCCAATCTCTATGGAGAAGCTATCAATTAAATGGCTGATTTCTTGTGAACCAATTTGTTGAAGCAAGGCCTTAAAGTTCACTGGAATCGTGCATTAGAATTCTGCTGTTGATTTCAAATGCTAGACTCGAGGTTTGACCAGCTATCTCAAAGTACTGGTTAAACTGAGTTCAAGCATAATGGTTTTGGTCGTGAATTAAAGGATAATGTGTGTGGTTCGTATATTGATCGATGGGTGATGGTTAGTTGCTATGGTAGTGTACGTATTTAATGCAAGGTCTGGCTCCTTTACCCAACGACGCACATTCAACCGTTTTGCCTTTTTGCCTTTTATTAGTCCTCTATACATCTTCAAACTCATACATAGCAACACCTTATTCTTCTCCATATCAAACCCTAAATAGTACTGTTCTCACCTTCTCCCTCTTCTCCTCAAACAACATAATATCTCAACTTCTCTTCTCATTTTCTTACTAATTAATAATGAGTAAGAATCATGTTATGACTAAGGTTGGCCTGGTCTGATTAGCTAGCGTCGGGTGGTTGGTGCTGTGACTATTGCCGATGATAGCTGATGACCGAGCACATTTCCCAGTCACATTTGTGAATGGATCTTAACCCTTGAATAACACTTGGGAATTGATGATGTTACCTAAAAGGAAAAGACAAGTTGGATGTAAATGGGTCTACACAATTAAACATGATTCAGATGGCTCAGTTAGTAGATATAAAGCGAGATTGGTAGCAAAAGGGTTTCCACAGACATATGGTGTAGACTATGATGAAACGTTTGCACCCATAGCCAAGATCAATACTATCAAAGTGCTTCTTTCTTTGGCAGCTAATCTGGATTGGCCTCTCAAACAACTTGATGTGAAAAATACTTTTCTACATGGAGATTTGGCTAAATAAGTGTATATGAGTCTACCTCCCGGATATGAGACTGCTGATAAAACGGATGTTGTTTGTAGGTTGAAGAAGTCACTCTATGGTTTGAAACAGTCCCCCCATGCATGGTTTGGGAGCTTTACTCAGGCAATAAAGCGGTTTGGTTACAAACAAAGCAACTCGGATCATACCCTATTCCTTAAGCATCAGAAGGGTAAAGTAACGGCACTAATCATCTATGTTGATGATATGGTGATCACAGGTGATGATCGAGAGGAAATTAGAAGGTTGCAGCAGCAGTTAGCTTCGGAGTTTGAAATGAAAGACCTCGGTGACTTGAGATACTTCCTTGGGATAGAGGTAGCTAGGGGGAGTAGCAGCATCTTCTTGTGCTAAAGGAAATATGTTCTAGACTTACTGTCCGAAACAGGCATGTTAGATTGCAGGCCTGCTGATACACCAATTGAATAGAATCACCGGTTAGCAGAGTACCCTAATCAAGTCCCGAGTGATAAGGCAAGGTATCAAAGGTTAGTTGGTAGATTAATCTAATTGGGTCACACTAGACCTGATTTGGCATATGCCGTAAGTGTGGTGAGCCAGTTCATGCATAACCCGAGTGAAGACCATATGGATGCAGTCATGCGAATCCTTCGGTATCTAAAAAGAGAGCTCCTGGGAAGGGCTTTATGTTCTCAAAACATCATTGCCTAGAGGTGAGTGGTTATACTGATGCTGATTGGGCTGGTTCTATTACTGATAGGAGATCGACCTCAAGTTACTTTACATTTGTTGGAGGGAACTTTGTCACTTGGAAGAATAAAAAGCAAAAGGTGGTGGCGAGATCAAGTGCAGAAGCCGAGTATAGAGGTATGGCACATGGAGTATGTGAGTTGTTATGGTTACGTAATTTATTACGTGATTTGGGGTTCAAGCCAAAAAGAGCTATGGACTTGTTTTATGATAACAAAGCAGCTATTGAAATTTCACATAACCCAGTACTGCTGCATGATCGTACGAAGCATGTGGAAGTTGACCGACACTTTATCAAGGAGAAGTTGGATGCAAACCTGATTGCCTTCCCATTCGTACCGACTGAGGAGCAACTAGCAGATGTTCTAACTAAGGGTGTCTCAGTCAAAGCATTTCATGACTCACTTGACAAGTTGGGCATTCGAGATATGTATGCTCCAACTTGAGGGGGAGTGTTGTGAGTCATAGATATTTTAGGATTACTATTAGGAATAGAATTATACTAATTGTATAGAATCGGGATTGTAATTGTGATATGATTACTTTCCTTGTTAGTCCAGAATTAGGGTTGTATCATAACTCGCTTAAACCAATGGACGAACTGAATTTGTCAACCTGAACCGTACTAGCTTTAAGGCAGTTATCAATGCCTTAACGATCATCAATTTGGCTGAAAATTTGCAGAGACGATCTATACACTAGTACCTAAAAACTGAACAGTCGAGATGTGAATGTGCGACCGAAAAATGACTAAAAACTCGAACTTCACACTTTAATTTCAAAGCGGAGCTCCGCTCTGGATAGGATTTGTGTGTGTGTGCATATATATATATATATATATATATATTCCAAAGTGACATTTGAGATACTATTGCCCATATTTGGAGGACATGATCGATGTTGAGCTAAGTATGGACTTAACTCATAGGATGATCAATGATATCCATTGTGGGGAAAAGAAATAATATAGTAAGAGAGAAATAAATAACTAATTTAGAATGACACGTACAAAAAAATTACGGTCAACTAGGTTCGTGACTATTGGTGTTGTCTGTTTCAACTAGGTTCTTTAATTAATTTCTATTTAAGAATGGAATGGACATTCAATATGTGAAAGTGTTAACCCGAAAACCCATAAGACCTACGGTTTGAGTGGAGCATGATAATTATATTCGCCTATGACATGAAGTCGTGTAAGTAGGAAGCTGCCCTAGCTTTTAGTAATAAATAATCCCTTATAGGTGTTCTATATTCTACAATTAAGAGGAAATAGAAACCCGAAATTGGAATGGACCGAATGGTTTAACGAGGCCCAATCCAGATAGGTGAGTTCCTAAATAAAGCAAGAGGCCTGGAGCCCCAATTCCTAAATCCAAAACCCAAACCTCCTTCTTCTTCTTCAAGCTACTGCAATACTCCATAGCTATGAAGAAGAGGTACACGTTCGCCGAGGATCTCAGGGCCGGGAAATGCCGCCGTTTGGTGGCCGCACTTGACAAGACTACCGATCGCGCCGTCATCGTCGCCGCCTACAACGACGACGGGATCCTGGAAGGCTACAAAGAGATCGAAATCCTGCGAGCGCTTGCTGAGTGTCCTTTCGTGGTCAATCTAGTGGGCCACGAGGTGGATGATTTCGAAGCTCGCTCGACGTGGCGTGATGCTAAGAAGGCCTCAACCGTTTCCGTCGTGTACGAGCACTGTGATACTGATCTCTGCAGGTACCGGAGGGCTCTCCAAGACCAGCATCTCTCCGCCGCAAGGGTGAGGAGCTTGTTTTACCAGCTGTCCATGGGCCTTCATGCTGCCCACTCCAAAGGGATCTTTCTCCGAGACCTCCGCCCAGAGAAGATTCGCGTTTTGGAGAACCCTTTTCGAGTGAAGCTCTCCGACTTCATTGGGGCCAAGATGCTTCACCCAATGGCCCCCGATTCGGATTTGGTCACACCTCCCGGCGCGTTGGAGCGCAACCTGAGCTATCAGGCCCCTGAGCAGCTAATTGGGTCAGAGATGTACACCTCTGCCGTGGACATGTGGGCACTGGCTTGCATCGTAGGTAAATCACTGATCTTCTAGCTCTCTGTTATAGTAAATTGATGTATTGTGGGCGCTTGATTGATTGTGTTAATAGGGCTATTTGTAGTTGTGTTAAAGAGTTTTTAAAAGATTCATGGTTAGGGCTATTTGTGAGGATTGAAAATGATTAGGCACTGATTGTGGGACCATATATGATTGATTTGGCATTAATTGAAATATTCTTTTGTTAATTAGGACCATTTTGGTTTATGAGTCACAGTATCCATTTAGGTCATACACAGAACAAACAAAGTGTTATAATGTCTATCTTTATTTTCATCTATCACCAATTCTTATGTAGGCAGTTAGGCACCACTAGGTATATGTCCTCACCCATGCTAGCAGTCTAACACAATCAAGTTAAGCCTTCATTCTAGTTTGTAATTTTAACTTGATTAAAATTTGTTGCTCTATTTTAAAATACATGTGAATCCATGTATAATCCTTTATGTAGGAATCAATATCCTCCTTTACATAGGACTTTTCTTACCCTGCTCCCAATGGTCACACACAATTGCTAGGGTGAAAGTCTAGGGATTTGTTTATATTTCTATCACTTTTATGTGTAGACTCTTTTTTCATTTTCTTATACTTCTTGTTCTCAAAATATATGGTCAAAAACTATTATATGTTTGGTATGTTTTCAAAAAAAAATTAATGAATTCTTCTTTTACTTTTGTTTTTCTTATTTATACAGTTGAGATGGCAACTAGTGTTGTTCTGTTTCCGGCCGATTCTACTTCTCACCCACACACCCATCTGCAATCCATATTCGGGTAAAGTACTAATCAATTAACAGGTTGATTTTGTTGTTAACTTGTTATATTAATGTATGAATATATATTGAGTTTTTAAATATTTAATTCCTGTTGACAGACTATTGGGCACTCCAACAGAGAACCCATATCCTCCTGATGTGAAGGATCAATGGGCAGGCCAAAAGACATGTGAGCCTACTCTTGATCTATATGATCTACTCTTGCCAGTCTTGGGCCACGATGGATCTGAGCTCCTGATGGTAAGTATATTTGTATACATTTGTTGTTTACCTTTGAGATGTTTTATTACAACAACTGTTTTATTTAATTTGAAATGTTTATTTCCTCCTTATTCCTATATTTTATATAGGGACTATTGTGCATCGACCCGGCAAAGAGGATTACAGCTGAAGGGGCATTGAAGCACATCTACTTCAACGGTTATCATCTGGTGTGAATAGCCCAGAGAGGCAATATGACTATTGTCTGTGTTTCCTTTGGATTTTCATTCTGGTAGAGGTTGAATATGACCGTACTGGCATATGACTATTGTTTGTGTTTCCTAGAGGTTGAATATGTCTGTATTGCCATGTGACTATTGTTTGTGTTTCCTTTGGATTTTCAATCTGATAGAGGTTGAATATGACTATTGGCACTTTAAATTGTTGTGTTTCCTGCGGATTTTCTTGCTGCTTGAAATGGTCTAGCTAGCAGGTGTGCCTTTTGATTTTCTTTGCTTCAAATTAGCCCTGAGGGGAC
This sequence comes from Rosa x damascena, assembly GCA_001662545.1. Lineage (NCBI taxonomy): Eukaryota > Viridiplantae > Streptophyta > Magnoliopsida > Rosales > Rosaceae > Rosa > Rosa x damascena. The sequence goes on along the minus strand of LYNE01012744.1, from coordinate 1,248 downwards.
ATATGTTATCTGTGCCTTTTGATGCCTATAGGACACATATCTGTCCTTATTGATCTAAATGAACAGTATGAGATATGTGCCTATTGCAGGTGTTCTTACTGCTAAATGTAGGGAACTAGGGATCATCATTGGGCTAGGCCAGTCCAGCCTTGTTCAAAACTGACGGGCTCGGGCCCCGTATGCAATTTTATAGGTTGGGACGAGCTTTTTCTGAAAAATCAAAGCCTAAGCCTAGCCCAAGGTCTAAGGGCTCGCGGGCTTTTCCTAGCCGGGTTATTTAAATAGGCCCAGGACTAGGCCTAAGTTTTTAATTATGTTTTATGAAAAAATTCAAAAAATTTACATTCTAATTTATAATGCTATTATATATGAATGTGAAAATGACGTTTTCATTTTATCTCTTTAAGAAAGAAAGAGAAAAAGAAAAGTGAAGTATAAAATAAAAATGATATTAAGCATGAGTCATTATTAATTTTGAAACGAACGGGAAATTAAGGAAGAAACTGAAAGCCCTTTAAAGAGATCATTATATATGTGTGGTATGCTTTATGTTTTTCCACAATTGTGTATTTACTGTTAAAGATGTTAGGCATTAACTAATGGTTGAAATACATGTTGCCCAACTTTGAAAATAACTAGTAATCTCTAGTACTATAAAGCAAAGCCCGCAAAAACTTCATCAAATTTTGAACTACCTTAATTACTCCTATAGTTAATTAAAAAAAATATTATTATAGTAATAAGCAAAAGAAATAAACTATTAATTATGGAAGAGAGACGTGCGTAGTGGGAGAATTGATAAACTACATTTATTTTAAATTTCAAATTTTCACGTTTAGAAACAAGTGGATAAACTGATAAATTAAAATTGACCACCTCTTTGTTTTTCTATTGGACTTTATGAATCCATGCAGATACATGGATAAAAAGCTAGTATAAATTATCGTTGGGCTTTTCGGGCTTAAATGGGTCGGGCTTTGAAACCTCCGCCTTAGCCTTGTCTTATGCCCACGCGAGCCAGGCCAAAATGGACTTTTCTTCTTACCGGGTCAGGCTGGGCTTTTCTTTGATGGGTCGAGTGGGCTTTTGAGGACGCCCAGGCCTATGGGTGAAATTGATAGTACCTGGCTAAATGGAACACATAACTCTTCTGTCCCTAAAATAAGACTGCGACCCACCAATTATACATTTCTCACTTCATCCTTTTAATGTACAATACTGCCTACATATACTGATCACCTCTACAAC
>LYNE01012742.1:0-11315 GCA_001662545.1 Rosa x damascena | reverse complement strand
CACAATAATAATACAATAACATCAAATACAGAGCACCGGGTGTGATGGTTCGGACACCAATACTAATTAGTTGAGAAAATTTTCCTTTAAACAAGGCACCCAACGATGTCCCGAACCCATAATCTAAATATAGACTCATTCTTTAGAGTCACATATTACATTAAGAAAAGTTTACGAATTAAACTGAAACATCAATTCAATAAGTAACTGCACACACAACGCTCATTACACAGCGGAAGACTAATAAGTGAGTAGCACAATTAGGTAATAAACCTACAACTGCAACAGCAAGGAAAATCTATGGCTTCAACCACACTCACCCTAACCTGCAGGATAAACCCCTACACCGTGGAATAGCGCACCAGGTTGCAAACACAAACCCGGTAAGCTTTTTGCAAACTTGTATGAGTAAACTCAAAACCAGCAACAAAAACAACATGCTTAAGTCCTCTCAACCTAACAGTCAATAAGCATATTTCACAACATCAACTATCATTTCCACTTATTTCAATAGCATGCATCAAGAAGGCTACTCATAAAGGAATCTATATGCTCATGTCTCACTTCAGCATTCAAATCCATGATCATAGTCCAAAACAAAACCCTTCAAGTAATGTTTGAAATCATATTTGACGCTCAAAGGCGGATTTCCAAATCACGATATCCAAAGTCATGGTAATGCAACTCAAGGAAGCAACTCACCCAAATGATAAGGAAAACAACTCACACTTTGATTCCTTAACACACGAAATAAAGGAGAACAACTCACGCTTTTATTTCCTTTCAAATCGAAGTAAAAGAAAGCAACTCTCGCCTTGATTTCTAATAACATGAAATAAAGAAAGCAACTCACACCTTGATTTCTTTCAAATCGTAAAGAAGAGAAAATAACTCACATCTTGATTTCTGTCAACATGAAATAAAGAAAGTAACTCACACCTTGATTTCTTTCAAATCGTAAATAAGAGAAAGCAACTCACACCTTGATTTCTGTCAACACGAAATAAAGAAAGCAACTCACATCTTGATTTCTTTCAAATCTTAGATAAGGAAAACAACTCATTCCTTGATTCCTTAAAACACATACTCATGAGTTAGTTATAACCTCGCTCCATTACCCCATGAGATACACTGGCAGACAGACTAGAGCTCTAACTGAAATCGTAACCACTCATCCAGCCAAAGACGTGATTACTCGATATACTGCCTAAGGTCACCATCTGACCTTAATTCCTCGGACCTCTCAATGCCTCGGAATAAAACATTAAAAAAGTCGCACAGGACTCAAAATGTTACACAAATCTCAATGCTTTTCAAAACAATAGAAATAAATTACTTCCCCAACATTTGTTTTCCGAAAGCCACAACACAAAACAATAAAAAGCACCATTCATGCATCTTGTTTTCATCAATCAACAAAAACCACCAATACATATATATTTCACGTAAATATATATATGTAGTCATTCACTCAGGAATGCCTACTAATATCAACTATAGTTTGTAGTTAAATAAATAACTCCCAAAATGATAAAGGTAACTCCGTTCATAAATGAACATTGTGAGATTACTCACCTCTGAATCCCGCTGCGTCTTCACACACAAACCAAGATAAGCACTAATCGCCGCAATCCACTCAACACACTTTCAACATACCTAATCACATCAAGGTCACATCTTAATACCACTTGTGGTACGAAAGCATCTAATTTCAAAGCAAGCTATTAAAGTTTGAATCTCCAAATCGAACTACAACCCGAAAGTAAGGCCAATCAAGGCGAAACCTCATCCGAGACCACCCAGAGTCTTCGAAATACATCTACAATCAATATGCCAAAACCACAAGTCGATCGGACGCTTGAATCCACACGGATTGAATAATCAAACGGTTCGAAACCGTAAAAATCATAACATATTCATACGATCTCCAAAAATTACGTATTATATATCAAAATGCTCGTATCAATGAGTAGATGATATGTAAAACCAGAAACTATTCCTTACATGGCCGGAACACCGCCACCAAGCAAACTCAAAATCACAACGATCAAGCCATCTAGAAATGTTCATCATGAAAAGCTGACAACTTTCATACCTGGAGCTAAGCTTAGATTGGTCTAGATCGTCCTCGATCAAGTTTGCAAGATCAACCAATCGCTGCCATCTGATCAAGCTCCAGATTTGTTGTGCACCGCTGATCTTCAACCCTTGAACTTTCACTCCTCACTCAAAATCGTCCTTCAAGCCGAGTATGGGGATGATCAAGAGGAGGAGGCGATTCCAAAATCGAGAAGGATCGGCCGAGGAGTCACCGGAAAATGGAAAATCTGACCGGGTCGGTCTGCCACCACTATTCACTTCTGCGATCTCCACTCTCCGGTGAACCACCGTGCAAACCACCACCACAAGGCGATGCACGAGGCTTGTCTGAGTCAATGTTGGCTTGTCCCGTCGTCGAAGGTGGCTAGAGGAGAGAGAACGAGAGACATATGGTTTCCAAAAATGGGAATTTTGGAATTATGTCCCAATTTCCAGAAAAACCTAATATATACTAAAATATAAACTTTTTCCGATGGTCATAACTTCTTCATATGAACTCCCATTTCCGTGTTCCACATATCCACAAATTCGTATCGAAGCATTTTACATCTTTCATGGAGGAAGTTTTTGGAGATAAGCTTCAACCTTTGCACCCCCCCCCTAAAACCATACTTTTCGAATAACAATCCGTCTGAAACACTTCTGCTCCATCCACTAACCACAAAATCGTCCAATAACCACTAATTAAATTCCAGAAAATGCTCGGAAAATAATAACGAATTTCGGAGGTATTACACAAACCAGAGATGCAGCACCAACACCATCGCCTTCGTCCCCAAATGACTCCAAAGCTGCCACCACCGATGAAAGGAAGCCCCCTATCAGTGTGCCTGTCATCACCCAACCATGGTGTTTTGCACAGAACCACTGCCAAAAGTGGATCCTGGAGCAAGTCGCGAAAGACCAATTGACCACCCTGACCACCCCTACAACCACCGACAGGAGCACAGCATGCAACTGCCTACCCAACCATCATCTACCTCAAAAGCAACAAACCTCCTCGATCTCCACGAGCCAAATGAAGTCCGAAACAGATCAGCAGGTTCGATTGCTTTTGCTGTGACCCCATCCTTGACTAAGCCTACTGACTAGCTTTCCAAATGAATTACGCATACTAGATGCCCGTCCAGCAACGATGTCCAAGAATGCCCCTCCGAACGGAGCCTGGATTGAATTTCAGAAGTGCGTGCGGCTCGTATGAAATAGGAAGGCTAGGGTTTGAGAAAAAAAAGTCGTGAGAGCGATTATGCATAAAACATATTATAATATATGCATAAAATATTCTTGGCGTGTTATCCAACGACAAGGAAGCTGAGCTCGCCTCAAGCCATAGTGGTTATTACATATTCTTCTGCTACCATCTATAGAAAGAACAAGAAGATATGGTAGTAGTCATTGTGGTATATAGAGGGTATATAAAGATAGATCCACTCTTTGAACATCCAATGGTCCGCCATTACATAATAACTTGAATCCTCCTTCAGTACTACTCCAAAAGATTCACTAGTACCACATATGTTAAAATAAACATATTTTACTGGATCAAAACCTCTGGGATCCCACATACAGAACTCTAGAGAACTAGAACCCATCAGTTTGGTCCAAGAAAGAGACCAAGTCCAGCTTAGAGCTTATATTTGAAACCACTTTCGAGCCTTCATCCAATTAGGTCCCAGACTTCAATTGAGCCCCTAATCATATTATACTTTGGGCACCCAGACCTATTGGAACACCCAACTTGAAAAAAGCACTCGATCATGAGGTTCACCATCTCTCATTCCATCCACCGCCGCTGCACACGCAGGTCAGTACGCCACCATAACTTGCCATCGGCCCACTACCTTAGGTAGTAGCACCATGGTAAGACCAGCCCTCAATTCCATTGTCGAAAATATCACTATAGCCGACCTTGCAATTTGGCACATGTCAGCAAAATCTGTCATGGAGCCCGACGCTCTGTGTAAAGCAACCACCACCATATCTAATATGCCACGTATCTAAATTTACCCGTTTACCAGTCCTTTGGACGGTAAACAATAATTATTTTTACTTTTTATCTTCATTTCAAACTTTTAGTGGGTCAAAAGGTTGAGTTTTTGTTTCGTACACTTTTCGTAAAAACTTCCTTCTAGAAAGTTGTATAATACGTTAAACCGGGTTTGTAGACTCACGACATGCCAAAATCAGAGTTGTAACGAAGAAGTTATAAAGGGTTAAAGTCAGTGGCAAACTTGTAATTTTGGGGAACTTTTTGAAGTGTTTTAGCTGCTTTCGGAAATAGAAATTACTATTTTGAGTGATTTCCATTTTGGGGAAATCGAAGGAAGAGAAAGAGAGAGAGAGAGAGAGAGAGAGAGAGAGATCGTCACCGAACCATCTCGGCCTCTCCGACGCCGATTCCGGCCTCCTTTGGCAATGAAACTGGTCCCATCTGGACCGCCTCGACTTCTTCTTCCTATCTATGGCGGTGGAGCAAGCTAATTCCGACAATAAGAGGCGTAGTGAGCAAAAACTCCGCCGACATCAATTTCAGTTTCCTGCCAAATCTCCTTTTTCTGACCACCTTAGGCCACGCCTGTCACACCCCTGATTTTTAACATAATAAAAATCGATATATAATCACATACTTATATATGCGCGATCGTTCAGCTATCAATACAAAATACCTGGAAATTTTTTTCCTTTTAACCCAAGTACAAATTGATGCCCTGAACCCACAATAATAACATATACTTGCTCTCCACAGAGTTATGTAATACAACAGCTTACGAATTAAATTGCCACAACAAAATAAAACGTAAATGCTCCTCAGAGCTCACTACAAGTGGAAGTCTTATTAACGGTAAAGTCACATAAATGGCTTCCTACTGTTAAGCTGCACGCATACTACCTCAGCATCAGCCACGATTATCCTGACCTGCAGAAATAACCCCTACACCGTTTGAATGGTGTACCGGGCTGCCACACAACAAACCCGGTAAGCTTTTGCAAGCCTGTATGAGTAACTCAAAACACACACGCACAACTCACCCAACGAGGAAACCCATCAACTCGTAAAAAAGGACACCCACCCTGTTTTCCCAAAACAGCACATTCTTTTCCCAAAAGAAACAAATACAAGTCACCCCGTGACAGAATCATATTAATTGAAACTCTGACAATTTAAATATGATATACAAGTCCTCCACGGACATTTAAAAGAAAGCATCCCTGAAACTCTCTTTTAAAAACACGTACTCATGAGCATCAGATAGCTCCTCGCTACCCCCATGATGTACCAACAACAAATCAGTCCAATCTAGACACATAACACATCAACACATCCTCAATCATATATATCCTTAACCTAACAAATAGAATATGATTCACAAGTCCTCCCAGGACATTTAAAAGAAAGAATCCCTGAAACTCTCTTTTAAAAACACATACTCATGAGCATCAGATAGCTCCCCGCTACCCCCCATGATGTACCAACAACAAATCTTGACACTTCTCAAACAATAGGAATTCCCAATTCCTAACACGTTGTCTCCTGAAAAGTCAAGCCTCAAGCAATAGAATGAAACCCATCAATCCTTATTGCATAAATTACCCCTCTACCCACAAGAATATATATATTTCACGTAAATATATATATATATATATATATACACACACATGTGGTCATTCACTCAGGAATGCCACTAATACCAACAATAGTTTGCAGTTAACTAAATAACTCTCAAAACAATAAATGTATTCCATTCATTAATGAACCTCGTGAGATTACTCACCTCAAAACTCCTGCTGCGTCTTCAATACAGAACAAGGCAGCTACACCACAAAACAACCGTCCAAGGATACCTCGTCAAGTACCTAATCACATACGGCTTCAACTTAGCAACAATCCACAAACGATTTAAGTCTGAAACCCCTATTTTGAACTAAAATCCCCAAACTGATGCCAATTGAAGCGAAACCACATCCGAGACCACCCAATGTCTCCGGAATACTTTTACGATCGATATGCCAAAACCACAAGTCGATCGGATAGTCGGATCCTCACGGATCGAAACATCGAACAGTCCAAAACCGTAAAAACCCTAACATGTTCATACGATCTCCAAAAATTACAAAGAATATATCGAAATGCTCGTATCGACGAGTAGATAGAACTCAGGGACAAAAACTATCCCTGAGGTGGCCGGAAACCGTCGAAAAACACCAACACAGTGGAGGCGCCGCCACCGGCCCAAAGTCGGATTTTGACAAAACTCCCAACACCAAAGTTCTTCATTTCAACTCCAATTTAAACTTTCATAACTACACCAAAGTCCAATTATGAACCAATTGATTGAATTTTACCTTAGAACAAAACATCTCGATGGAAACCCTAGAATTTCAAAGCTTCAATTCGTCCTCCACAAGTGAAATCGCTCCAAGCCACTCTTGAAAAAGCATCTACGTCCTCCGAGCTCCAAAAGCCCTCAAGAATCACTGGCAAAGGTGGCCGGAATCACCAACTCAGATCAAGGCGATTTCGTCCCCGAAGTGGCCTCTTCCAGTCGATGTAGCTCCCTCCACAGCTCGAATCTCTCTTCAATCCTTCCACAGACCTCTAGAGGGGATTAAGGCAACGAGAACCCACTTTGAATCTCATCTAAAGGTGGTCGGATGAGGGAGAACGACGCCGGCGAAGTGGAGAGGCGAAACCGAGCTCGGGGAGAGAGAAAACAGAGCTGGGTTTCCGTTTTTGGAAATCTAGCCGTATTTGCAATTTCCAGAAATTTTCGTCCTTTTATACCAAAATGGAAAGTTTTTCCGAAGCCCATAGCTTCTTCATACGAACTCCAACTCTTGCGTTCCGCATGTCCACGAACTCGTATCAATGCGCTCTACAACTTTCGTGAAGGAAGTTTTTGAAGAATCCCAACAAATAATAAGTCAACCCTTGCGCCCCTCCCTAAATGACGCTTCCTGAATAATTATTTGCCCGAAACACTTCCGCTCCATCCACGAGCCACGAAACTGTCCGATACCCACAATTTAAATTCCGGAAAATCCTCAGAAAATAAATACGAATTTCCGGGGCATCACAACGCCACCACCCACAGCTTGAAGCTCTCTTCTTTGTGGTTCAAACAACTAGTGGGTAGCTCCAATTTTGCCAGAGAAAGGTGAATCGACGGCGAGAAGAAATTTAGGATTTGCGAGGTAATTTCTGATAAATAGACTTGAAATTGAGCATTGTCATAGTTAAAAAAGTTGTTGGGAATGATGAGATGATCATGTTGATGATATTTGGTGACCTAATTCTAGATTGAAACCGGCAGAGCGTGGGACCCACACGTAGCCTCCTGTGGGGGCACGTCTGGCCATTCCTGGTGTCCTAGTGATGAGTCCTCCGCCTCTTTCAGGACACACCCTGATTGTCTATCCCTTCACTGCTCTCAGCATTTGTCTTTCCTTCCCTCGCGAATCCCTTAAATCTGACAACTCATCCTGGCAAGTCTTGTTTTCCTACACTATTATCATAGCTTAGCCGCGATGAGTGCCACAGTAGGCAGCTCCAACATAGCCACATCACGCCTGAATGAAGGTTTCAGTTCCTGCTGAAACTTCTTGGCCAAGCTTAAGACATCCATCGGCCTCACAAACCAGCACAATTGGGAGAATCGAGCTTCATAGTCCCTGACACTCATGTCCCCCTAGATGAGAGCAATGAACTCCATCTCCAACTGCTCCCTCACCGAAGCAGGGAAATACTTGTTCCTGAAAAGTCTCGTAAAACCCTCCCAAGACAGAGTGGATACATCACTTATCATTCATGCGCACTCCCACCACACACGTGCTTCGCTGTGAAGCAGAAAGGCAACTATCTCCCTCTTCTCACTATTAGTACAGACAACCATCCTAAGGTAATTCTCCATGTTATCGATCCATTGATCTGCCAACATGTGGTCTGTACCCCTTGAAATGGAACAGCCCCTAGCTTCATAATCTCTCTAGCCAACCTCGACAAAAAAAGTGGCATCCACCACCTCAACAACAGGTGGAGCTGGCTACTCAACATGCGATGCCTCCACCTTCTCCTCATGGTAAACCTCTTCCACAAGAGGAATCCGGCCTCTTCCTCTGGCCCTACCCCTGTCTTTGCATCTACCTCAGCCCCTATATTTGCCTCCTTGTGAATCCATCACCTAAGGAGCATAGCATACTTGGTTAATACTTGAATAATCCTCAAACACAAGTAAAAGTCAATCAACATGACCTCAACAGTCAAACAACTACCCCCGTACGGAAGGATACAGTTTTCTATTGAAACAATCCTTAATAACTCCACCAGAGTTCAATCCAGAGGTTCCCATTCCTCAAAAGACTGTAACTCAAAGAAGCTACACAAAACTACACAACTTCACTAACAGAGCACATCAATGCTCTGACGATTCAACACTCTAACCCACAACTAACACTCATACATACCCAATGATTATATCAATACTGAAGAGCATCAGATGGGGATCCACTGCAGACGGGTCATCGCTATAGTAGTACTGATTATCACCAAATATGTACCTTACGCTCTGATACCAAACTATCACGCCCCGATTTTTAAACACAATTAAAAATCAATATATAATCTCATAATTATACATGCGTGATGGTTCAACCATCAATACAAAATACCTGGAAAAAAAAATTTCCTTTTAAACCATGTACATACTGATGCCCTGAACCAACAATGTCAATATATACTCGCTCCGCAGAATCATATATTACACAAGTTTACGAATTTAATTGCCACAACAAAATAATAAGTAAATGCTCCTCAGAGCATACTACAAAGCTGAAGTCTTGACAACGGTAAAGTCACAAAAATGGCTTCCTACTGTAAAGCTGCAACTATCGGATCTCAGCTTCAGCCCCAATTACTCTGACCTACAGGATTAACCCCTATACCATTGAATAAAGCACCAGTTTCCACACAACAAACCGGGTAAGCTTATGAAAGCTTGTATGAGAAACTCAAAACAAACAGAAAACCACACAACTCACACCAAAATAAGGAAAACCTTTCAACTCGAGAAAAAGGAACACATACCATGCATTCCAAAAACAATATTCTTTTCCCAAAAGAAACAACAAAAGTCACCCCGTAACAAAATCATATTAATTGAAATTCAGACAATCAAAATATGAAAAATCAATCCAACTTGGATAATGAAAATCAACAACATAACAAATCATATCTATTGCTAACCTAACAAATCGAATATGATACTTCAGTCCAACCTGGAAGATAAAAATCAACTCAATGAACAAATCATATAAATTTTTGCCCCAACAATTAAATATGAAAAACAAGTCCACCCTGGATATTAAAAGAAAGAATCCCTAAAACTCCCTTTTAAAATACGTACTCATGAGTTTCAAATAACTCCCAGCTACTCCCCATGAGTACAATTAATGGCAATAGACTAGAGCTCTAACTGATCGTATCCACTCACCCGGCCAAAGGTGTGAAGTCCCGATATATATGCTTAAGGTCACTCCTAGCGACCCCAGATCTGTCACGCCCCAATTTTTAAACACAAATAAAAATCAATATATAATCCCATAATTATACGTGCGTGATGGTTCAGCCATCAATACAAAATATCTGGAAAACTTTTTCCTTTTAAACCAAGTACATACTGATGCACTAAACCCACAACATCAATATATACCCGCTCCGCAGAGTCATATATTACACGAGTTTACGAATTAAATTACCACAACAAGATAAACGTAAATGCTCCTTAGAGCTTACTACATAGCGGAAGTCATAACAATGGTAAAGTCAACAAAATTTGTTTTCTACCCGTACTGCTGCCAACAACCTATCTCAGCTTCAACTACGATTACCCTGACCTGCAGGATTAACCCCTACACCATTGAATAGTTTACCGGGTTGCCACACAACAAACTCGGTAAACTTATGAAAGCTTGTATGAGTAACTCATGAACATCAATCACCAACTCACACCAATCAACTTAAGGAAACAACGCAACTATGATTCCTTCCTTCATTCCATGAACTTTCCACCGAAGGGACAATATAAGTCACTGCTGTGACAAAGTACTATTTGCTAACTCTACAATCAATAAGTAATATCAAGTCCCGTCTAGACAATAAAAGAAAGAATACCCTCGAGACTCTCTTTTAAACTACATACTTATGAGTCTTCAATGACCTCAACCGTTACCCCCATAAGCTATAATAGCAGACAGACTAAAGCTCTAACTGATCATAACCACTCGCCCAGCCAAAGGCGTGATTCCCGATTTCTTGCCTTGGTCACCATCTGTGACATATGATTTTCAGACCCCGTCTGGTCTTAAAATCAAACGTTAAGTAAGTCGCACCCGACCTAAAAACGTTACAATAACCTACTAAAAGACTTCCCTTCCCTAATCACCATCTGTGACTATTGGTTCAAAGACCAATACATTTAAAATAAGTCACGCTTGACTCAAAAATGTAACATCAAACTCGACACTTTTCAAACAATAGAAAACATCTTTTTCCACAATATTGTTTTTCGAAAAGTCGCATTCAACAATAATATGAACACAATCATGCATATTATTCCATCACACATCACTCACAAGAATATATATATATATATATATATATATATACGTAGTCATTTGCTCAGGAATGCCTACTAACACCAACTATAGTTTGCAGTTAAATAAATAACGCCCAAAACAATAATGGTAACTTCATTCATAAATAAACGTTGTGAGATTACTCACCTCTGAATCCTGCTGCGTCTTCAATACAGAACAAAGTAGCACAACCACAAAAATATCCGTCCAAGAGTACTTAGTCAAGTACCTAATCACATACGGTATCAAATTAGTATATGAATCATAAGCAATTTATGTCTGAAACCCTCGTTTTGAACTAAAATCCCCAAACGTTACGCCAATAGAGGCGAAACCATATCCGAGACTACCCAAAGTATCCGGAATATTTTTACGATCGATATGACAAAACCACAAGTCGATCGAACGCTCGAATCCTCACGGATCGAAAATAGAATGGTCCAAAACCGTAAAAATCATAATATATTCATATGATCTCCAAAAATTACGTATTAAATATCAAAACGCTCGTATCGACGAGTAGATGATATATAAAATCAGAAAATGTCCCTTACAGGGCCGGAACGCCGCCACAGGCGGTGGTG
>LYNE01012740.1:0-11316 GCA_001662545.1 Rosa x damascena | reverse complement strand
CAGGGCATCAGTATGTACTTGTTTTAAAGGAAAGATGTTCCAGGTATTTGTATTGATGACTGAACATCCACGCATGTATAATTATGGGATTATATATATCGATTTTCATGTGTGTAAAATCAAGGGCGTGACAACTGCTTTCAGGTGCCCAGGCTTTGTTGGAACCTTTGAATGGGTAGTGATGCCTTTCGGTTTAAAGAATGCTGGAGCAACTTATCAAAGGGCCATGAACGCCAATTTTCACAATTTAATTGGCAAAACTATGGAGGTGTACATAGATGACGTAGTTGTTAAATCAAAAACCCGATCAGGACATCTAGCCGATCTTGAGCAAACATTCAAACATATGCGAAAACATAAACTTAAAATGAACCCCAAGAAGTGTGTTTTCTGAGTATCAGCGGGGAATTTTCTAGGTTTTCTCATTCACCAACGGGGAATTGAGGTCGACAAAAATAAGGCTAAAGCCATTACCGATGCACCCGCCCCTTCTAACAAAAAAAAGCTACAATAATTTCTTGGTTAGGTTAATTTTCTTAGACGATTCATCTCTAACTTGGTCGGTAAACTTTGGTCTTTCTCTTCCCTACTGAAGTTGAAAATTGGAGATGAATACAAGTGGGAGCCAGAACATCAAAAAGATTTCGACGAACTTAAGAAGTATTTAACACAACCCCTAATGTTAGTACCTCCACAGAAAGGAAAGCCACTAAAGCTCTATATCACGGCCACAGCTGACTCAATTGGGAGCATGTTGGCTCAAAACAATGATCAAGAAAAAGAGCAAGCCATCCATTATCTAAGCAGAATCCTAACACTTGTTGAGATAAGATATTCGCCGATTGAGAAATTGTGCCTTGTACTCTATTTTTCGGCGATTAAATTACGACATTACATGTTACCATAAGTTGTCCACATAATTTCACAAATAGATTTGATTAAATACGCATAACTCGGCCGATCATCAAAGGCTGAATTGGAAAATAGACAATGACACTTTCTGAATTTACTTTCAAATACGGGGCTCAGAAGTTAGTCAAAGGCTAGGCATTGGCTCAATTTCTTGCTGACCACCCTTCTGTTGAAATTGAAGATATGGAGAACGTTGAGATAGATACTGCACAAATCGGCCAGATGTATCACGAGCCTTGGCTATTGTATTTTGATGGCTCAAGCACAAGTGACTCCGCCGAGGCAGGGATAGTGATTGAATACCAACCGGCCAAAAGTATCAATATGCCTTCAAATTGGACTTTGACTGCACAAATAACCAGGCTGAATATGAAGCTTTAATAATTGGTCTGGAAGTATTGGAAGAACTTTGAGCAACACGAGTTAAGGTGTTTGGGGACTCACTACTGGTCATCAATCAAATGCTCCAAGTTTTTAGATGTTCAAATATTTCACTGGCCACGTATTATGCCATAGCACAACAATTACTTAGTTATTTTCATAATGTGGAATTTCACCATTTGCCGCGAGAACTCAATCGTGAAGCGAATGAAATGGCTCAAATTGCTTCTGGTATTAGCATTCCAGAAGGCCAGACTAACAAAATCATCACAATCGAGAGAAAATCGTTGCCATCTTTGGCCGAAAGAGGTATGTTGGCCGATGTCTTTGAGCTTAACGTGCCACTTGGTGATTGGAGATTTCATATAATCCAACACCTTTTGATGAAAACTGATGGAGATGGGAGTCGAAAAATCAAAATGTTGTCTAGCAAATTCACTATTAAAAATGGCGAGCTGCTAAGAAAAAGTCATGATGATGATCTCCTTCTTCGTGGCCTTGGCTTTGAAGATGCCCAGCTCATAATGGCTGAAGTTCATGAGGGTATTTGTGGAGCACACCAAGCTGGGATAAAAATGAGGTGGTTAATTAGGAGACATGGATACTACTGGCCCACTATTCTTAAAAACTGCATTGAGTATGCTCGAGGATGTGCTCTATGCCAACTTCATGGGTCCATTCAGAGAGTTCCAGCTTTCCCCATGAATCCAATAGTAAATCCATGGCCTTTTTGGGGTTGGGCAATGGATATAATTGGTCAAATCTCTCCCCCAACTTCCAAATAGCACAGATGGATTCTAGTCGCCATAGACTACTTTACAAAATGAGTTGAGGTCGTTCCATTGACCTCCATAAGTAGTGCTGAGGTGATCAGATTCATTGAGCAGCAAATCATTCATCGCTTCGGTATTCCAGAAACTATAATGACTGATCGAGGATCGGTGTTCATAGCTGAAGCCGTCATCGAACAAATGGCCGAGTATAAGATTACAATGTAGCAATCAACACCTTATTATGCTCCAGCTAATGGACAGGTTGAGGCTACAAACAAGGTCCTCATCCAAATTGAGGAAAAGATGATTCAGGAAAATCCGCCTGATTAACACAATCTTTTGTCGAAAACTTTATGGGCTTATCGGATCTCTAAACGCTCGGCTACAAGGACAACTCCCTTTGCTCTAACTTATGGACATGATGCAATTTTATCAATGGAAATGACAGATCATTGAGAGTTGCAATGCAAAACAATCTAATGGCCGATGAATATAGTCAGACAATGTTTCAAGAACTAGAAGACCTTGACCAAGCACGGTTAGATGCATAGTATCGACTTCATGCTCAAAAGAAGGCTGTCGCTCTTGCTTACAATAAAAAGACCAGATACAAGAGTTCTGGGGAAGGTGAGTTGGTTTGGAAAGCAGTGTTACCCATCGGCACGAAGGATCCCAGATTTGGAAAATGGTCACCAAATTGGGAGGGTCTGTTTATTATTGACAAAGTTCTTGGAAAATGGGCATATCATTTGCAAGATAAAGATGGAGAACGACACGCAATGCCCATTAATGGCCAATACCTAAAGAAATATTATCCTACAATGTGGGAAGCACAAGCTACTGAGTAATGGTGTGACCAAAAGATGACCACTAGCTTATAATGTATATATGTTTAAGCTGTCTTGATTTTGGCCTATGCAGTTAAGCTGAAAATAAACTATTTTTATCTGTTTTCCAATTTTTTTTCTTGACCATTATGTTCCCTTTGTCCTTACTACTACAAGATATTATCTATACATGACTCAAGAAGGTTTATGATAATTTACGGGCAAGCAAATAATTAGTCTTTCATCGGCATATAAGTTTCAAATGTTTACAAAATCGGCCAATGGCCGACAAAAGAGCCACATACATAAATCATCATTACTCGGCTAATAAAGCCTTAAGAGCTCCCAAGGTAAAACCAGTGTCCAGAAGGTCACTCTTAAGTTCCATACACTTAGGCTCGGAACTTTTCAATTCAGCGTCTATCTTTTTTAGTTGTTCTTTGCTTTGGAAACTCTGCTTACTCCTTTGATGAAGCTTCTCCCCCACTTCTTGTTTCTCTTGTTTCAAGGACACCAATTGTCTTTCCAACTCATTTATCTTGCCTTCGAGAGACTCCACAACCCGTTTCTGCTCCATACACCACCCGAACTCGGGACATATCTTTCTTCATTTCCTCACAAGCCAAGGTTTGTTGTCTCTTTTTTTTCCATTTCTTGATAGGAACCAGCTACACGAGATATTTGTTGGGTCAACACTTCTAGCTTCTCGCCAATGAGGGCTATCTTGGGAAGGGCAAAGTATTTGGCTCCAAGTAACAAATCCATGGCCGCTTTCACTTTTGGTAGTTGATCTGTTTCCACAAATTCTTTCAATGGTTGAGATAACATTTCATTTACCACCTTCAGAGCCCCATCAATTTCCTCCCTTGACGTCGATTGAGAGGTAGGTAATTGTGAAATGGGCAAGAAGCATTCAGGTTAGGTTAGAGTATCGGCCGAAAACGCCCTCATGAAAGCTTAAAGTTCGGCTTCAAATCCTTGATTACCTTCCTACAATGTCAGCCACTAACAATTAGTTCTTCAGCATAACAGAAAGGAAGTAATCACAAAACATGTTTGGTGCATACTTACAGGCTCGTTAGCCGACACCAGTTTGTCACTAAGCGACGAAGTTACTGACAAGGGAGTACTGGCTTACGTTGAGGTTTGAGTGAGTACAAGTGTTTCCTCAATATTCATTATCACAACTTCACTTTCGGCCATTCTCTCATAATACACTATCTCCCCCATAGGTTCATCACTAACTGGTTGGCCATCTTTATCAGTGGTTAGCTCCACATATTCCTCTATTTCACTGGGAATGGCATTTTTGATGCTTGCTAGCTGAAAATTCATGATACAAAGTATGTCATATATGTACTCAAGCTAATAGCCCATTATTCACTATGATGATGTGTCATACCTTGAGTATTTCTAGGCGGTTTCGTTTGGCCAAGCACAATTCCTCTTCACTTTCAGATGATTGCTCGTCTTGTTTTGCCGATTGTTTAGATGGAGGAGATTGAGATGTTGAGGACATGGTGACACCATCTGTCATTCAAAGGAGACAAAATAGCAAAGACATTAGCCATTGGCCATGATTCCTTACATAATGGCCGACTGCAATTCAAATTGATTTCGGCCTACCTTTGATCGAATCAGTGGTCGAACTATGGGTGGCCTTTCTTTTTTTTTTACCCACTTTAGTACACTTCTTCAAAGACTCTTTAGTACACTTTAGACCACAAGTTGGTGAACAAAATAACTACATGTGCATAAATGAAATGACACTTTCAAGATGTGAGTGACCATATATGGGATTATATGCCCATGAACTTCATGTTTAATTTATTTCCATGAGTAGCTACTTTTAACTGTTTCGGTACTTGACAGTGAGCTTAGCTCTGTGCTTTTTAAGGATGATTCTGCTGTCAAAGCGGTCTCTTAATTAGCTGTTAGCTTAATGCAATAAGGTTGCAGAAGTTATTGAATGCCATTTCTAATGGGGTGTTTATCCCTCGGAGTAATTAGTTAACATAATCAAGTAATAAATTTCAGATTCTTGTTGTAACTTGATTCATGTTCCTGGTTAGTATACTGCATAGGTCTTATACCCTAGCTTCATGATAAAAGTCACCTGTTGTTTATGCTTGTTAGCCTACGTTTATTTTGTATGTGCTCTTGAACATTGCATTATATTGACAGCTGGTGGATCTTACTTTCAGGGCTTAACAATTGTTATTCATGTAACTAAAGAAGGTGGTAAATTTATTGCGAAGATATTCCGTGGAAAATATACTAGTCTTCTTTATTGTTAGGTAGCCTTGGAGCTCCCAAATTTGGGTGCCTAATAGACTTGTTGCAAATTATATTTCTGCATGTTATTGTGGTGATAACTACATTTTGATCAAATTCCCTTTTGTTGCAGCTGAAAGTATTTTTCCCCATTGTGACTCTTGCAAAACCAAAAAGCAGCCGCAATGCCAGCATAGGTATTATATTGGTCTTCGTTCTTTGCCTTAGCATCTTACATACTCTTTCCTTCTCTATCTGTATGCAAACTCTCTGTTTATGGTGGGGCGCCGACGGCTCAGTAGGTTTGTGTCTCTTTTCCAATGGTTATGTGGTTCAAAAGTGATGAAAAACAAATTCTATTATCCTCATTGTTAATTGTTCTTGATGAAGCCCACTTAGGCCATGTTGTGTTTGTGGTTACATGTTCTGTGCTCTTTGCTAAACTTGTTATTTGCCAATCCAATTTGTTTACTAATGGACTTTTGGTTTTCAGAGTCATGGTGTGATTTTACAGACTATTTGTTACTTGCCTCAGTTTTGTCCATGTTGTTTTCATTTCAGCCTAGCTTTATTTGATTACCTATTCTCTAGGTTTGGTTTTTATGGGTTTTAATTAATTGTGCTTTTGTTAGAACTGTGAGTTTGGATTCGGAGGTATTGGTTTACATTAATTGTGCATTTTGTGATGTAGTGTTTTTTCTAGTTATCTCAACTGCATATGTTGTAAGCTTAGTGGGGATCACAATGATTTACATATGGTATTCACCAGATTAATCTTGCTTCATTACCTGGACATTAGTACTACAACTCATGACTAGCGTCTCTCTCCACCCAAAAGTAAGTTTTGTTTACAAGTTTCCTGTCTACTTCATTTGTGTTTTACTGCAGTCTTCTTGCTAATTTCGCACCTGAAACAGGTTAATGTTGGTATCTTGACTTTGGGGCTCATGGGGCTCTAAGGTATGGTTACAATTTCTTCCCTCTGTGCTCTCAGTTGGTGTTGGATGTTATGAAATTGCTTCCTTTGAAGTTCATAGTATAGGGATTGGCGCAGCATTATAGTAATACCGCAAGTCTGTTCAAGAGTTTAGTCACATAAGAAGGCTCTTGAGTATTTTTATCCACATGATGATGTTGCATCTTTACCTAAAGCAAAGAAGATCATAGATTTAAAACACTAATGTTTGTATGATTTCCAATTGTACATTGTATGCAAACTATGGGTTTACACTAGAGGTTGCTTGTTTGTGATGCTTACCAGATGGTTAACAAAATAGTTAGTGTTTGTTGAGAATGTTAAAACAAGTTCTAGCAATTGGAAGTGATTTGGTCTTTATCTTACTGTTCCATTTATTATCTAGAGTGTTATGTCATTAGGCTAACCATGACCATACATGTTTACAAGCATATTCTTGCATTGCAGTGTGGGTTTAAGTTGAATATTATAGGTAATTGATGATGGATTAACTGAAACATCCTTACGTGCTACTAGTTTTTTAATTTTCAACCGATAAAGGCATGTTTGAAGGTTTACAACCATAAGAATTTCCTTGCAATTGGCTGTTTTGGTATTAATTTTCAGTTTGATTTTTTTCCCCCAAAATAATCATTATGTTCTTCCCATTATGTTGTTGCTGTTCTTCCAGTTAGTGCTTGTGTAATGTAAAACTATCATGGAACGTACTATTAGTCTTTGTTCCTCAATGAAATCATTCTGTACTTGTTAACAGGTCAAGAATCCCACAGCTCACATTGAACACGAAGCCAGTACCTCCAAAATTGGTCAAGACCAGCTTTACTTTCAGCATAGGGGAATAGACTATGAGAGAGCCATGGCTGCCATGATATCTAGTTTTTGCCCGGCAGTATTGAATGAGCTTCCTGACGAGTTTGGGTCTGAGGTGAATCAACTGATTGGCTTGAGGCTTGAAGGAACAGTGGGGTAGATAATTGTTCGTTATATATAAGATGGCTAGAATATGCATAGTGATGCGCAGGATAGCCAAGGATTTCCCCTTTGTACAATCAATTTTGGTGCATGATGTGGATTATAACAATCTCTTTTATATATTGATCTATTAATTTGGTCATTTTTTATTCCAATTTCAGCATATATAATGCACTGAATCATTCGATTAGGACAACAATAACCACAAAAAAAAAATGTCATATGCACACAATATTCACAATAGCCCCAAAATAAAAACTGTCGTCTGAATAATAATCATACAACGGTTATAAACAAAAACGACTTCTTAATCGTAGTCACACAACAAGTGCTCAAATTGCCCGTTATCTGAACAAAGTTCACACGATAGTTGATGCTGTCAAGAGCCTGTCGACATGCTGTCGACATGGATGTCGAGTTCATTACACGACAGTTCTCTAAATGCGCCTTCATCAAACGTCACCGAGATAGACAACAGTCACCCTTCATATCAGACGACAGTTTTTAGCCGTCGTTTGATTCAATTTCTATAGTAGTGTGTATTGGTGGATTTGTTATGATAGAAACAATATTTGTGAGCGTGTTCATTATATTGTTTTGGGGAGTGGCTTTTCATAAAACAATGTTGTGGGAAATGATATTTTCTATTGTTTTGAAAAGTGTCTGAAGATTTGGGAGTCATAGGTTGTGATTTCTCCTTTTTGAGATCTGGGTAACATTGTGGGTCCAGCGCGACTCTTTTAAATGTTTTGATCTAAGGGTCAGGTTGGCTTACGGATCCGGGGTTGCAGGTTGTAACCTTAGTGCAGGAATATCGGGATACTAAGTCTTTGGCCGAGTGATTGGTTACGATTCAGTTAGAGCTCTAGTCTGTCTACTGTTGTACTGTCATGGGGCATAACTTTGTGTTATGGCACTTGTGGGTACATGTTTTTAAAAGAGAGTTTCGGGTGTGTACTTTCTTTTATTGTCCAGGTTGGACTGGAGTTTCAAATTTAATTGTTAGGTTAACGATTTATATGATTTTGTCATTGAGTTGACTTTCATTATCCAAGTTGGACCGGATTTGCATATTGATTTGTTAGGTTAACACTTTATATGATTTTGTCACGGTGTGACTTGTATTGTTTTTTTTGGGAAAAAAATATTGGGTTTTTAAGGAATCATGGTGTGTACGTGTTTCTTTTCCTTGAGTTGAAAGGTTTTCCTCGGGATATGTGTGAGTTGCTTTCATAAATGGAATGAGTGGTTTTCTCATGATAGTGGTGGGAGTTCATTTTCTTTGTGTTGAAAGGTTTTCTTCGTTATTCGTGTGAGTTATGTGGTTTATGTATTTGAGTTTACTCATACAAAATTTTAAAAGCTTACCGGGTTTGTTGTGTGGCAACCCAGTGCACTATTCAATGCTGTAGGGGTTAATCCTGCAGGTCAAGGTAATCACGGGTGAAGCTGAGTTCTTATAGCAGCTGTACGGGTAGGAAGCTAATTTTGTGGCTTTACTGTTGTTAAGACTTCCGCTGTGTTGTGAGCTCTGAGGAGAATTTACTTATTATTTTGTTATGCAACTTAATTCATAAACTTGTGTAATTTAATATATGACTCTACGGAGTGAGTCTGTATTGACATTGTGTGTTCAGGGCATCTGTACTTGGTTAAAAAATTCAGATATTTTGTATTGATGACCGAACCATTCACGTCTGGTATAATTGTGAGATTACCTTGATTTTTAATTATTTTAAAAATCGGGGCGTGACATTTACACTAACATGCAAACTCATATTTGTGCTTTTAAAAATAAAAAAATAAAAAAAATAAAAAGAGGACCAAAGGATTTCACTCCTACCTCCATGGTGACTCGAATCTAGGACCTTGATCTTATGTAGTGGATGCTCTAACCACTGAGCCAACACCACTCGTGCTTTCAATTTCATCAACTTGCTACCTTATAATTTTCAATTTCTCACAAATTCAGGTGTCTTGAGGCTCTCCATACATCACTTATGTAGTTATGTTAAGTGCTATGTGGTCGTTATGGGTCCCACTAGATTGCTGAAGTGGTTTACGACATATGAAGGCTCTGGTGGTTAAATGCGAAATTGTCCTATTATGAGTTTCCATACATATCCAAATTATAAGGTACCAAATTATAAGTTTTTGTATTTATGCCATATTAATCATATCTAACTTATTTGGAATCAAATCATCAAAAAAACAAATGACATAGAAAAAAGCTGAGACCTAGTTTCTAAGGTTTCTGTATACGCCGTACACGGCGAGGAGGGAGAAGACTTTCCGGCTTCTTGCGACCATGAACATTCTGATTTGGAACTGCCAAGGTATAGTGAATCAACGGACTCGCTATGCTCTTAAACTTCTCATTCAGAAGCACCAAGTGCAGATTGTGTTTATGAGTGAAACTTATTGCACCAAAGAACAACATATGTCGCTACCTAGGGCAGTGGGATTGCCCAATATTGACCATTTTGATCGAGTTGATCGTTCTAGAGGTGTGGCTCTTCTATGGGACGAATCTGTGAAGGTATCAGTAAAGACAGTAGACTATTTTTTCATTGATGCAGATGTGACTGGACCAGAGGACATCCAATGGCGTTTCATGGGCTTTTATGGTCAGCTGGAGACAGGTCAACGTCATATTTCCTGGGATCTCCTTCTCTCTTTGGCTCGCAACCCATCGGAGAAGTGGGTTGTGGCGAGAGATTTCAATGAGATTCTAGGGTTAGGGGAGAAGTCTGGTGGGAGGATTCATAGTTTGCAACTAATGGATGCATTTCGTCAAGGTTTGTTGGATTGTAACCTAGCGGATCTAGGAGCAGCAAGGGGAGTGTATACATGGAGTGATGCTCACACAAAGGAGAGTCTAGATCGGGGTGTCAGTACTCCAGCTTGGTTATCTGCGTTTGGTTTTTTTAGAGTAGTCAACCTACATCCCAGTAGGTCTGACCATATTCCTTTGCTTCTAGAGGTCAGGCAATAGCAACCGGTTCATGATCGAAGGAGAAGACGGTTCCGTTTTGAGGAAATGTGGTGCTCTTCATGAATCATTCACCAAGGTAGTGGAGGAAGTGTGGGCGGTGCCTCAGGATGGGGAGCCGATGGTGCAATTATGTCGTAAAATTAAGGATACAGGCAATTTTCTTTTAGCCTGGGACCGTACCACATTCAAAGGTCGAAGGGAGAAAGTGGAAGTTGTTCGTAGACAACTAGATGTGTTGCTGCAGAAACCTTTCAACCAAGATGACCAAGCTGAGAAGCTTCAGCTATCTCAGAGATTGAACGAACTGATGACTATGGATGAAACTTTCTGGAGGCAGCGGTCCAGGGCCATCTGGCTCAAAGAGGGTGATAGAAACTCTATGTTTTTTCATTGGCGTGCTTCACATCGAAAACAGAAAAATAAATTAAAAGGATTGTTTAATAGCAATGGAGTTTGGCACAAGACACCGGAGGGGGTTGAGAATGTGGTGATGAGGTACTTTGAGCAGATCTTTGCTCGTCAAGAACCGAATATTGATGCACAGAATGTAGTGCTACAGTCTTTGAATCCTCGAGTTTTGGACAGTATGAACCAGTCCTTATTGGCTCCCTATAGTGTCGAGGAGGTTAAGATTGCTCTCTTTCAGATGCACCCTTTGAAAGCTCCTAGCCCAGATGGTATGTCTCCTTTCTTCTTCCAAAAGTATTAGGATTTAGTGGGCTCAGAGGTTAGTAGGGCAGTGATTTCTTTTCTAACCAATCAAGATATGCCTCATGATTTGAATTTTACGTATGTGTTACTGATCCCAAAGGTGAAAGAGGTTTAGAATATGTCCTAATTGAGACCAATAGCCCTCTGCAATGTGATTTATAAGATAGCCTCCAAGGTGTTAGAAAATAGGCTTAAAGTTTTTCTCCCATATATTATTTCACCACAGTAGAGTGCGTTTGTCCCGGATCGTTTGATTTCAAACAACAGTCTTGTGGCGTCGGAGTTAGCTCACTATATGCACAAGTTGCGTAGAGGACAAGAAGGTTTTATGGCTCTGAAACTTGATATCAGTAAGGCCTATGATAGATTGGAATGGAATTTCCTGAAGAAAATCATGATAAGATTGGGATTCAATACTTAATGGGTGGATCTCATAATGTTCTGTCTATCCACAGTTAGGTACTCGTTTTTGATTAATGGAGTCCCTAAAGGCTT
>LYNE01012736.1:0-11321 GCA_001662545.1 Rosa x damascena | reverse complement strand
CGTCAATACTGATCAGGCCAACGAGCCTATTATCCCTACCACTGTCACCGCTACAGTGGGAAGTGGAGAAAGAGAGGCTTTCATTCTGAAGCCTATTCCAGAAGGAGCGACTTCCGAGGAGAGGTTCGCGATCATCATGGAGAATATCGAGAATCACCGCAAGAAGATAGCTGCTGATTTCGAAAGGGAGACCGCAAAAACGGATAAGCTCATATGCGAACTTGATCAGCGCATTACCCGACATGCAGAGGATACCAGATAGCAGATCACACAATCAGAAAGTGCAGTAAGGGCCCATGCGGCGAGTATCGCTAGTGAGCAGAATCAGTGCCAGAAAGAAATCATGGAGGCTATCACGAACCAAACCAAGCAGACCGCGTCAGACATGGCAGGTCTTCGCAAGGATGGTGCTAACCTGGCAACCGAGGTGGCCATGCAGAGAGCAGAATTGAACCAAGCGAGAGAAGTGTTGAACAAAGCTTTAGGGGATCCTAATGCTATCCTTGGCTCTCTTGGCCAACCATCCGGTCCAGGCAAGTACGTGCCGCCAAATCAGCATGAGAAGACTAGCAGCAATACTGCTTCTCTCTCAGCTACTGCTGCTACTACGCCGTTGAAGAGTAAAGAGCAAGCACTGGTTATTGGCGGCAGCAAGGAAAAGACTACCTCGTCAAGCGGACAGGCCACCAGATAGAAGCATCAGGCCTCGAAAGGTGCAGAGACTTCATCTGACCCCGCTACGTTCGTTCAATACGACAGCGATAGGACAGAAATTGTATATCAGGAACTACCAGGAAGTTATTATAGGATCGACCACGCTGGCACCCCGATCAAAATAATAGTCTTGTCAAAGGAAGAGATTAAGCCTGCGGTGACTCTTCAGCAACAGGCTACTACCCGCGTAGTACAAGTCGGAGAGGGGCAGGCAACTATAAACCCAATAATACCTGTGCAGGCTACTCGCCAGACTGTGGCGACACCACCTCCTCCTCCGGGTCCAGAATATGTAAGACGTGAGGAGGTAGAGGAGATGATCAGGTTGGCTAATCCTAGGGCCCAACCAGATGGGGTCTATGAGGGACCTTTTCCCAGGGGCTATAAGAATATCATATTTTCTACTTTTTCAGGGGAAGACACTGAGGATGCGGCGACACATCTGGCCAGGTTTAGAGTACAATGTGGCCAGTACCAAAATAATGATATCCTCAAATGCAGGATCTTTGGCACTTCTCTTTCAGCCGCTGCCTTCAGATGGTTTTCCAAGCTTCGACCGGGAACAGTGGCGGATTGGCTTGCAATGGAACTGCTTTTCCGAGAAACTTTCGGAACGATCGAACCTGAGGTAGGCTTGGCTTCTCTCACCCAAATGGCCCAACAGCCTACAGAATCAGCAGTGGCCTACCTTCAACACTTTCAAATCCAGAAAGCAAAGCTAAACGTCATCCTGCCTGAGAAAGAGTTAATCAAGTTGGCGGTCAAGGGTTTGGAACCACGTCAACGGAAGAAGCAACATGGCAGCATGATTCAGTCAATGGGAAAACTCATCACATAAGTAGGTAGCTTCGAGCATCTCCTTAGAGAAACAGATGCAAGGAAGAATGCATCTAAGGGGACGTACGTGCAGGGAAAACATCGTACCGTAGCGGCCCTGAGCTACCAGCCGGCCACCTATGACCCTTACTACCATTATAAAAATGAAGAAGTGATCCAGGATGACGACGAGGAAGAGGAGAATGATGTCGCTGCCTACGAGTTAACAGGGAAAAAGAATCCAGCCTTGAAGCAACTGAAAATATCCAAGGAACCTGTTAAGCTCAAATCGGTGGCCTTCACCAAACCTGAGTTCGCGACATATACATATGATGCCAACAAGGCGCATGAGATTCTCGACGAAATGATCGCTGCGAAGATGGTGAAGACTGATTTTGGACCCTTTCCTCGACCAGAACAGTTGAAAGGGAAAAAGTACTGCAAGTTTCATAATCTGTGGAATCATAACACTGCAGACTGTGTAAAACTCAAGGACCAGATTCAGGTATGGCTTAATAATGGCAGTTTGCAGGTAGAAGCTCTAGTCACGGCGGCAGCGCTGGTAGACTTGGACATCTTTCCAGACACTGGGATCAATATGGTCGACGTGAATTGGACCAAGCAGAGGCAAAGGAAACCCACCTTGGATTTGACGCTAAGGAACCAAGATGGAAAGTCCGCCGCGGACAAGACACCTGCAAAGGAGAAAGTTAAATCAACCAGTCAAGCCTCGCCCGTGGTCTTATGCTCGCGATGCAAAGAAGAGTGCGGTATTCAAGTATCGCATGAAAAGGTCGAGCAAACATTTCGCTTTGGCTCTCTACCACCCGTCAAGTGGGCTTCATCATCGCGGAATTATCAACCTTCTAGCCCGAGAGAGAAAGAAAAGATGGAGCTACCGCCATCCCCAAAGGACTCCAATCTGTTCAAGAAGCTGAGGGCAGCCGCAGTTGATCAGAAACAGGGAGAGAGAGCCAGTAGTTCTGGACATAAAGACGTATTGACCAAGCCTTATATCCCACCAGCACCAACCGACACCATCAAGGAAGGGAGGTGGTACACTAGAGAAAAGGGGAAGGCAGTGGAAATAAGCACTTCCAAGAAAAGGAAATTACAGCATAGGTTGGGGGAAACCAAGCGCGCGCTAGAGGCTCTAGACCAGGGCCTGATTAAGCCTTCATAGCTGGTCAAGTCACCTGAGCAGTATCAAAGAGAAATGGAGGTGTTAGCCGCTAAACCATTAAGGCCTCCCCGTAGCTTTAACAAACAAGCGGATTCGCTGACAGAGGCATCTAAGCCCAGTGTCTTTTGCAGGATTACAGAGGAGCGGACATCTCCGATTGCGCGAAAGGGGAGCTCGCCGACTCAGCGACCACATATCAAGCGCAGGTTATTTCGCGAAGAGCCGGAGGCCAAAACTTCAGTCTTCAAGAAGCTGGGGGGCAAGGACAAGGTTACTGATACTTTACAGTGGAGACCCAAGAAAGTCCAAAGTATAGTCGTCGCTGCCTCAGGTGAGCGCATTAAACCGGAAACCCCTAAGACGGCTTTCGTGGTGCAAGAGCTTGAACAGTGCGAGGTACAGGGCCTCACAGAGGGATCGCTAGTAGATTGTTTAGCTAAGAAGCTCCAAGCCAATATCCCTGTCGAAGAGCCTCAGCTTGACTTGGAAGATGAAATGGAGGAGACAGGTATGACCGACGCCTCTTGCAATATGGTTTATGTGCTCCCCGCGAGATATACACTCCCAGTCGCTGCTCAGGACTGTGTGGAAGCCGGAAAAGAAAATGCGCAGCCGTTGCAGATCACATCAGCGGCAGTAACATCCGTGGAAGAGGCCGTTCCTCATGAAACAGAGGAGGCTCCAAACAAAGGACCATTCATGAAATTCTCCAAGCCAACGCCGGCTATGGTCCAACACATGAGACCGTTATACATCACGGCAGAGGTTGGCGGTACTAAAGTTAGTAAGATCATGATTGATACCGGAGCCGCTGTTAATGTCGTCACTACCAGGACCATGCACTTGCTTGGGATCAAGAGGGAGAAGATCCAGTCTACGTCCCTTGCGCTCAAGAACTTCGCGGGAACTGTGACGAAGACCTTAGGATTGCTGTTCCTGCGCATTAAGGTCGGCCCAGCAGAGGGGGTGTATGCTTTCTTTGTCACAGACTGCTACGCGGCCTATAGTGCTATTTTGGGCAGAGACTGGATCCACTGGAGTTATTGCGTACCATCGACGCTTCATCAGGAGCTGGTTGTGTGGAACAGAGAGACAGACACAGCCGAGGTGATCAAAGCGGACCCTCGTCCTTTCCCAGTATCCGCGAACTACGTAGATGCCAGATACTATTTGGAACCTATCACTCCATTGCAGGTTAGTGGCATTGATGACAAAGGCCGCCCCACAGGGGTGACGGCCTCTGAATTGGCACAGTGGGGGCTTACGCTTGCAAAAGAAGGCTTAGAGAGGCCTGGCCACGCTATGCCTAAACCCTTGAATAATTAATGGATTGCAACCTCTCAGAGGAGGGGATAGAGGCCTTCCGCTCGCTATACGAACAGCTGTCATCATACTTGGTGGAAAAAGAGGCTTACGATAGAATCGCGACCTTGGAGGTCGTCAATGAAGAGCTCTCTGATCAAGATCAAGAGGATGAGATAGATGTTCAGCTTGCGCCGGCGGCGCTAGATGACACGCCTCCTAAAGTCAGAGACCCTACTGAAAGGGTTAATCTGGGGACAGTAGACGAGCCTATGGAAGTGGCTATCAACGCTTACTTAGAGCCTAGCGAGAAGAAGAGGCTCACTGATTTGCTATTAGAGTTCAAAGATTGCTTCACGGAGAAGTACGAAGACATGCCCGACCTGTCACCGGACTTGGTTTTCCATCAACTACCAACGCTCCCTGGCAAGAGGCCCGTGAAACAAGAATCGCGAAGAATGAATTCAGACACCCAAGTCCTCGTCAAGGAGGAAGTCAAAAAGATGCATAAATCAGGCATTATCAAGGTCGCCAAATACAATCAGTGGTTATCTAATATTGTGCCTGTTCGCAAGAAGAACGGCAAGATGCGGGTCTGCGTCGATTACAGAGACTTGAACCTTGCTACACCTAAAGATGTTTACCCCATGCCGGTCGAGGATATGTTAGTAGACGCCGTAGCAGGACATGAGTTGTTGTCCTTCATGGATGGCACTGCAGGATATCACCAGATTCCGGTCGCTGAAGAGGACAGGCATAAAACCGCATTCCGGTGTCCCGGATTCGCGGGTGTTTTTGAATATGTGGTCATGCCCTTTGGGCTGAAGAATGCTGGTGCAACGTATCAGAGAGCCATGAACCTAATCTTCCATGACATCCTAGGGAAGATTCTAGAGGTTTATATCGATGACGTAGTTGTGAAGTCTCGGAGACGAGGAGATCACATCGCAGATCTCAGAAAGGTATTCGAGCGAATGCGACGACACAAGCTCAAGATGAACCCCGCTAAATGCGTTTTCGGAGTTCAAGCAGGAGATTTTCTGGGGTTCATTGTCCATCAGCGAGGAATTGAGGTCCCTGAAGACAAAGCAAGAGCTGTCATCAACGCATCTCCCCCTCGAACGAAGAAGGAATTGCAGCGTTTGTTGGGTAAGATCAATTTCTTGAGACGCTTCATCTCTAACTCTGCAGGTAAGATCCAACCCTTCTCACCATTGTTGAAGTTACAGGGGCAAAACGAGTTTGTATGGGAGCCTAAGCATCAAGAGGCTTTCGACAGAATCAAGGCCTATTTAGCGAACCCGCCAGTGCTGGTTCCTCCCAAAGCTGGATCTCCATTAAAGTTATATATCTCAGCAGCTGAAGCTTCTATTGGCAGCCTGCTTGCTCAGGATGATGAGGGAGGTATCGAGCACGCTATATTCTACCTCAGCCGGACACTAACGGATTGCGAGACAAGGTATACTCCTATGGAAAAGCTGTGTCTTACTTTGTACTTCTCCGCGTGCAAGTTGCGACACTACATGCTATCCTTTACTACCTACATCATTGCTCAAACCGATTTGGTCAAATACATGTTGTCGCGACCTATTCTGAGAGGCCGCATTGCCAAGTGGGTACTAGCTCTTTCTGAATTTTCGCTACAGTATGTACCTCAGAAGGCTGTAAAGGGACAGGCCATCACGGACTTTCTAGCGCACCATCCTATGTTGGATATTCCCGCGATGAAGGAGCTAGAGATAGCAACCACAACTACATCTAGGCCAGATTTGGCGCGCATACCAGAATACGCAGTGTGGTACCAAGCCATAGTCTCCTTGCAGCCCTGGGTATTGTTCTTTTATGGTTCAAGAACTGAAACTTTGGCAGGAGCAGGGATTGTTCTGGAAAATCCAGCGGGCGATCATTTTTCTTATTCCTTCCAACTGGAGTTCAAATGTACGAACAACCAGGCAGAGTACGAGGCTCTTATTATAGGGCTTGAAGTTTTATTGGAACTAGGAGTAAGGGATGTTCAGATACACGGCTACTCTCAGCTTGTGATCAATCAGCTTCAAGAGAAATACAGATGTGTCAGCTGGTTGCTCGTGCCATACTTGAATCGTGCCATTGAGCTTCTGGATAAATTTGACGACGTCGATTTGGAGTACATCCCTCGCGAGCGCAATTTCGCGGCTAATGAGCTCGCTCAACTGGCCACAGGCATTACATTAAAGTATGGAGTTCGCGAGCGTATTCTGAAAGTCGAGCGTCGCACACTACCTTCATGGCTCGCACGGCCTGATCAGCCTGACGATCCGATAGTCGCGTTGCTAGAACCCATTGATGTTGATTGGCGCATTCCATTGATCAATTATCTCAAGCGACCAAACCCCACAGCTGACAGGAAGATTCGATTTCTCGCCTTAAATTACTTCCTCAGGGGTGATGAGCTGCGACGCCGTGGGGAAGATGGCATGGACTTCCGTTGTGTCTATGGCCGCGAAGCAAAACGATTAATGTGTGAAGCACACACAGGGATATGTGGAGCTCATCAAGCGGGACCTAAGATGCGATGGCTTATCAGGAGACATGGTATTACTAGCCCAACATTTTAAAGGATTGCATTGCATTCGCCAAAGGATGTGAAGACTGTCAAGCACATGGTCCAGTCCAGCATATTCCTAACATTCCCATGCAGCCCATCATCAAGCCTTGGCCTGTGCGAGGCTGGGCATTGGACTTGATTGGGATGATCCACCCCCACTCTTCTCTCCAACATAAGTTCATTATCGTGGCTACTGATTTCTTCACCAAGTGGGTCGAAGCGGAACCTTTGAAGGAGGCCTCCGGTGCTACCATTCGCCAGTTCATTTTTCGTAACATTCTCTGTAGGTTTGGGATCCCCGAGGTGCTCGTTTCAGACCGAGGGGCAGCGTTCATGGGAGGTCCTGTTGAACAACTTGTCACCAATTTCGGCATCCAGTTCGTCCATAGTACTCCATATTATGCTCAGTCCAACGGTCAAGCGGAAGCTAGCAACAAGATTATTATTACACTGCTCAAGAAGATGCTAGTAGAGAATCCGCGACAGTGGCACGATACTTTGTATGAGACACTCTGGGCTTATCGTACGTCCAAGTGGAATCCCATCGCTACGACCCCATATGCACTCATGTTTGGTCATGACGCTGTCCTACCCTTAGAGATCAACGTTCATTCCCTACGCGTACAAGAGCAGCATCATTTGATCGGTGAAGATTACGTCCAGGCGATGTGGCATGAACATGAAGATTTGAGTGAGCAGCGCTTAGCGGCTTTGGATAATTTGGTGATGGAGAAACAGCGTATCGCCCGCGCCTATGATAAGAGGACACGTGGCCGTAGTTACAAAGAGGGAGAGCTTATTTGGAAAGCCGTTTTACCCCTTGGCGAGAAGTTAACCGGCCGCAGTAAGTGGACTCCGCGATGGGAAGGACCCTTTGTCGTTCACCGTATCTTGGAGCGCGGGGCTTTTCACCTCAAAGACATAGATGGTGACATCCATCGCAACCCCATCAACGGGCGTTTCTTGAAGAAATACTACCCTACTGTTTGGGAGTTTGACGATCCTCCTGCCCAGCCAGGGGGGCAACCATAATCTTCATCGGTTCACCTCAACTCTCTCTAATACTCAGGCCTTTTATTTGTGGCCTTCGACTCATGTATGTGCCTCACCGATGTACATTGGGGGGCAACTCTATACAATTCAGGCCTTAGTTGAGGCCATATGTGCATGATGGCCTATTCAGGCCAACAATTTCTTGTACTCTGATTTTAAGTCGATATTCATACTTGTTTATCCTTGACAAATTGTGTTAAGAATGTACATGAGGGCCTAAACACCAGAGGCTCTATTATTCAGGCCAACAATTTCTTGGAGTGTTTTTGTTATTGCTTTGTGTTTAAAGAAACATTCATTCATAAAGTGGCTTTGCGGCCAAAGGCATACAATAAAACAGATCAATACAGTTACACTTGCAATTATAGGGCCAAATGTGGCTTTGAAGAGTGTAAGAAAAATAGATTTTAAAAATGGCTGGATCCGGTTGCGATAAGAAGGATCTGGGCAGTACCGCCGGCACTCTTCCTCTCTTCACCCAAATCCCCCTCTGATCTGAGTCGCCGCTGCTATCGTCGGTACCGGAGGAAGAGGGAAGGGAATAATCCATCATACCCCTTCCAGGTGACTATCCTCCGGGTTGGAGATGGTATCCAGAGCGAGCGCGACTCACAACCACATCTACCTCCAGGGGAAAAACAGAAGACTCGTAGTCGGACCCCGAAGGTAGACCACGGAAGAAGAACAGTCGGCCTCAACGTGGCCTTCTGCCTTTCTGCCTCCTGCCCCACGCGGACAATCGAAGGAGACGGACTCCTCAGAATGTGGTTCTGCTGCGTTAGGAGCGTGGCGTGTTCTTCGGTTTAACTGAGACCGGCCAGTTCATCCGGATTCCCAGAGACCGAAGACATGCCACTGGACCTGAGATTAGGCCATGAGGCCTACCTAGGTTTTGAGATTAAGCCATGAAGCCTATGAATGTGTGGCTAAAGGTGAGATCATGGGAAGAAGATTTTAGAAACTGAAGAAAGAGCAGCAAGGCTTGTGAGGTTATCTCTGGAAAAGACATGATTGCTTGGTTTCCTATTCTCCCTAAGTACAGGTATTTATAGTTCCATCGCAATAATCCCAACCGCGTGATGGACGGTTGAAGTACTTTCAACGCCATCAATGAGAGTATCAATGGAATTGAATGCTAGAATCTCGGAAAGGAAGGAAATTGAAAACGAGTGGGAAGCGGGGCAGTCTTTAAGGAGATAACCGCCCAAGTTAGGGTTATCTTTTCAACAGTTTCGAGGTCAGTAATTACCGAAGTTTAAAGTAATATTTGGGCCAAACAAAGTGGGCTAAATATTAGATAGTGTTAATACAAAACAAAAAGGGCCTAACATAAGAGGCTTAAAGTTTTTGGCCCGCATGGGTCAAGTGAAGTAAATGTTCATCTAGGCGAAAGCTGGCATCGGCAGCAGCTCTCTCCGCTTGTCTGGCTGCTTCGAGAGCCTGAGCTAGGTTTTGAGACATCGCTTCAAAAGCTGCTAGGGGTTGCTCTAGCAAGGGTTCTTCATGCTCAAGCTCGGCCGTCACCGCAGTCAATTGGGTTTGAAGTTCCTGGATTTGGGTCCGAAGGTGATTCTGCGTAATCCGCAAGTCTCTAACAAGGATAGCCCTATCTCCTAGGAAGTCACGAGAGGTATCTGCCTGTTGCGCGAGGCCCCGATAGTGGGCCTGAGCTTGCCTAGCTTGCGCAGTCGCGGTCGTCCTCTCATTGATCCGCTCAGGAAGGTTTTGTAGCAGCTCTTATATTTCGGTGAACTCGGCCTCAGTGATAGTTCGCTCGAGGCGAAGAACCATCAAGTATTCCTGAGCTCTAGCAGAACGCCCGGCAGCAGGATGTCGGGGCTCAGAAGTCGTTGTAGCCCGTCCCTCGCTTCATCTATAACTCCGGGTAGGGCCACTTCGAGTACGCGAACAAGCCTTTCCAGTCTGGAAGGAGGCTCAGACAGTGGGTCAGAAGCAGCAGTAGCATGGGCCTCTTGAGGCTCTATAGCATGGACCATCTCAGGTTCTGGTTCGACATTTACCCTTTCTCCCGCTCCAGGAACATGGGGGGCAGGCTCCTGGGTTACCACATCGTCACCGATTGGTCCGGCAGGGTCGAAGACAGGAACCTTTGCATCGATAGCTGTTTCCCCGACAGGGTCAAGATTTTGTGGTTAAGGAGGGATTGTTAGAGCTCACAGAGAATAAAATAAAGGACTAAGGCATTATGCTCAGGAGAGATTGTACCTCTACGGCCGGAGGGTCGTGCAGGATTGCTATCGGTGCAGGCTCTCGAGCTGCTTCATTGGAAATTATATCAAGCGCTATTTGCCCTAAGGGGTGTGCAGCTATCGGTTCCTCAGGCGGCGCGTCGGAAGGGGCTATTTCTTCGTACAATTCGGGCGAACTGTCATCTATGACCTGCACCGGGATTGAGGCTAGTTGCGCGTCGCTCGCAGTACTGGCAGGAGGTGGAAGATTATCAAAATCCATGGGCGTTTGGGCCTGCGAGGCAGATGTCCTTTCACCAGCGGCAGAAGAGCCTTCCCCAGCCTGTCCAGAGGACCGGCGACGAACCTGCGAGTAAAGACAGTTATAGGAATTGGACTAAAGGGCGAGTAAATTCTAATGTGGGCTTCCCGCCTCTTACTAATCGATTTGCGATTGGTTCATCCTCTGCCCATGGGTCAGTTCGAGGGTCCGAGCGGCTGCGCTTGCGAGCCAAAGCAGCGGCAACCTGCCAGAATCAAAGGATTAGGCTTAACTCCTGGAGAAAGCATGGTTCTAAGAATAAAGGTTTCTTACTGTTTGCGGATCATCGTCGTCAGAGGAAGAATCCTCAACTTCAGGCTCTGCGATCACCATTTTCTGCTTTCCGGACTGGCCAGCGGCCGGGGAAGCACGGATTGCGCGATTGCCAGAAAGTGGCACATTTCCCTGATACAACGAAGAAAGAATGAAAAGAAAGTAGTAAGGGAAGATACAGGTGGTAGAACTAAGATATATACCTCTGGAAGGGGCTCGCGGATTACGATACCAGCCTGAGCCTGGCGAGGGGCTCACGCCGGTCGTGTTGTGGGAAGAGGCTGGGATCGTGTGGCATCTTCAGAGAAGCGAGCGAGCATTTCAACATCGGCAGGATATGGGTTTTTCAATTCTCCAAAGATGGCTGCAAAGAGTTCGTCATCCCGCTGAGTCCAGCAATTGACGGAGACCTCTCCCCACCAGTCTTCGTATCCTTCCTCAGTCCCGTCCACGGCATCGATAACTTGAGCCCAATCAGGAAGATCAACCAGCGCGAGCATACTTTGTACTGGCACAGGCCCGGTATGGGGCCCGAATCTGCGCCAAGAAGTATTGTAGTTCCAGGAGTCGTATAAAGGAAATGGCACCAATTGGACGAGGCCAAATTGGCGAGCGAAGTGATTGGGAGCGTAAAGCTCGTAACTAAGTTCTTCAGCAGCAATTCTGATATTTGAGCAGGAGATCGCGCGGCGGAAAGCCAAGCGCGCTCGATCACTATAGCAAGGAGCACCGGGAAGGAAGCCGTTTTCAAGTAGAGGTGGGAATCTTCTACCCAAGATGATATCGCAGTATGGCATCTCATCCAGAAGGTACATATAGGAAAAACATTCGGAGTAAGGAAGGGATGAGTACCTTTCTTCGCGGCTGAACCATTGGCCCAAG
>LYNE01012733.1:0-11323 GCA_001662545.1 Rosa x damascena | reverse complement strand
AGAAATTATTCTTGTATAAAAGATGTTATTTCCTCACTCCATGAAAATATAAGTCCTAATCCAGTGAAGGATCTATTGCTCACAAATTTCAAGTAAAATTAAAGTAGATATAATATATACTGAAACTTGTGTCACCATGGCAGGTCTGGAACCTCTGTTGTCTATAAAGATTGATATTAATCACACACACAAAAAAGGAACAAAAAAAAAACATGAAAAGAAGAAGAAGAAGAAAAAGAAGTTTACATCAAACATGTGCAAAGAGGGTGAGATACTATACGGTCTACAGTGCATCTTTGCAATTTTACATTCAACGCAGACAAAAATGGAAAATAGTTGATGGAATGTGGGAAAAAAAAGCTAATGATACGAAAAACAAAAATAAGATGAACTATCTGGACATCACCAAATAAAACGAACCAACCACAGCAGAAACACATTATATTACGTCCCTATGTGGGTCTGTACTTATAGAGCATCAAGAACACTACAGTCTGCACTCTGCAGAACAATCTGTGTTATCTAATGACACCCTAATTATAGTTAGCAAAGGCTCAAGAAAGAAAAAAGTAATTCAGAGGCAGCATAATAAGCACCAGAGATGACTAAAAATAATTAGCAGTATAGTGGCACCTTAGTGTCACAATATGAATATAAGTTGAACCATCATGTTGTCAGAATCACCAATGATCTCAAGATTAGTAGAACATACCTTAGAAGGTGGTGTTTCGAAAGCGCCATGCACCGGCAACAACTGCAGGGCCGGCACAAGAAAGAAGCAACATCAGGAAAAAGATGAATTCCATAACAAATATTGTCCTATATACAGTGCTTGATGCAAAAGTCTTGGGAAAGAACAAAGATATAATTAGCAAGTACAGATGAAGAAAATTTACATGTGATTGCAATACATTAGATGTATACACAGTTACTCACAGACACTTTTGTCTACATATCCTTCTAATCTCATAATTTACTTTTGTGTGTTGTGTGTTGTGTGTTGTGTGCCTCCCTGTGGACTTTTGGTCATACTCCATATATATCTGTTATCTGCTCTTCTTATTTGTTTAATGTGAAGCTCCCTTCTATATGCTATTCTAAGACCGTACGTATTTCTTTACCATTACCTCAACATCATAAAAAAAAAACTGGAAAATTAACCCTGCTGGATAAACAAAAGGTCAATATGAGCAATAAGACTCAGAATCTTTCCCTCAGGTACATCGGCACTACAACAGACTTAATGATGCAAAACATCCACTGATGCTTCATTGACCTCAACAATCTGTTCATATACAGCATCCAGCCAGTGTTTCCAGATAGAAAAGCATGTAGGACTGCTCAAAACTCGACAAGCATGGCTTTCACAGGCTTTAATCCAAGAGAATATAATAATAGAAAAAAAAAAAGAAAAAAAAAAGGAATAGAGACAAATCTGTCACATATTGGTTTCCATAAGTTCTTCAACATAGATACATTGAACATGAAAAGCACCACGAATGGCCACCTTATGAAATCAGGAAATGTGACAGACAACAACAGCACCAATCAATTTTTTGCAGAGAGATGAATTATATCAAAGAACTAAGGGGGCAACATTATACCATGTTGGAGGATCAGATTACAAAAGAACTGACCGAAGCTAAATGATGAACTACACAAAAACCCCCACAGCTCTCAAATAACTTAACAATATGTTAGTATAAGGTTATATTTGGCATTCCCTATTTTAACAGAACTCTACTCTCATTAAGAAGCCCAAGTATGCAGCCCAAGTCCACAATTGTTTAATTATACCAAGTATGGTTGTCTTGCTGTCAAAGACCCACTTGAAGTCTCAAAGATCAATTTGCCGCTTTGCTGTCAGCTTCCCCATCTTAGCATGATTGCTTAATTGGTTCTCTTGTGGCTATCTTGCTGTCAAAAACACAATCCTCTTTTGTGTGGTTGTCTTGCTGTCGAAAGCCAAAGACCATCTTTGAAGAATAGTTCAATTGCAACTTGCTACATCATCTCAGTTTGCTGCCTTGCTGTCTTGCTTCCCCATCTCATCTTGCTGTCTTGTCCAAGATCAAGCTTCAAACTTGAAGATCAAAAAAAGACCCCTCTTCATCATGGCTTAGGTAAGCTCATACATGGCATCTCTTTCACAAAAGTCAATGGTTTTTCATGAGTTCCATTCGGGTGTCAGTTTTGATTAAGGAGTTTGAGTGTTTGGCTTAAAGAATTGGTATTCCCAATTGAAATTAGGAGCATGGGTTTACATGTGCAATATGAAATTATGGGTATGGGTTTACCTACTCCAATTGAGCTTAAGGGTTCTTTGAGTGAACTGTCATTTCTCTTCCTCCTATATATATGGGTTTTCTGTTCATTCTCGGGTATTGAAAATATTTGGGTTTTCAATCCCTTTGTTGTTTAAAAAACTATCTCTTTGATTTTCTGTTTTTCAAAGTGTCTTGTTCCATGTTGAAAACAATTTGAAAAACAACAAACCATTCATTCATTCATGCATATTCATCTCTTGCATCCCATGAGGTCATTTGGGTATTGCTAGCTTCAAAGGTGAAATCTCCAAGACGAACTTGCTGCGTTCATAGCTTGTTTCATAGTTGAGATTTCTGAGTTGTTCACTTGTATAAACAATTAGCAAGGAGTGATTACAAACTGTCTAGTGAGTCAGTCTAGAGAAGTTGCCGCGTCCAGTGCAATCTTTGTTTTTGTAATCTTGTAAGTTGTTGTTCATTGAATTGGTTTTGGTCTTTCAAGAGTCAAAGGTCACGCACTCACGCAGATGTTTTCCCTCGATATGGTGTTTACTATGTTAACAAAAATCTGTGTTCTTTAATGCTTTAGTTGGTTTGCTTGATTGTTCAATATCAACACTTAGGATTGAT
Organism: Rosa x damascena; assembly: GCA_001662545.1. NCBI lineage: Eukaryota > Viridiplantae > Streptophyta > Magnoliopsida > Rosales > Rosaceae > Rosa > Rosa x damascena. Next base: position 8,426 of record LYNE01012733.1, on the reverse strand, counting down.
CACTCAATTGCAATCCCTAAGAAAGTTTTAAACGAAAAAAATTGGTTGTGAGGCTATTCGCCCCCCTCTAGGCTCCTTCTAGGATCTACACAATCAAAAGCTAAATCGCTTGAGAATAATTAGTAGGAAGGAATATGGTAGGTGGTGATACAGTCATACGACCTCTAACCCCCTCTACCAACCCTTCACGGTAAATAGACTTGATTTACAATTATCCACGTAATTGATCGAGCACTAGAGAAGGCAAGCATCGAGAATACTGATGGATTAAGGAAAAGTTAAGAGTGAATCCAATGTAAAGTTTATACCTCAATTATAGTGTCCATTAGCAGACTGCTTTGGATAAGGACATCACAACAAACTTCACCCTAGTCAATCTATATCAGCTCTCCCTCACTCTGTCAGTATTGAACTTAATCTGAAAATTCCCATCCTATCCCAAGAAACAAAATCCTTTTTATCTTTAACCTGTACCTAGTCCAAAAGGGCTGATTTTCCTACTGTTACGTAAAATGTTTGATATAAGGGATTCCCATCTAGCATGAGCCATTCGATAAATCTACCCTACCGAGGAATATGTAACATTGTTGTGCTGAGTCTCCTCCGTCGATTTCAACCCCATCCCTTGACTCTAAGAACTTGTCAATATTATCATGTCCTTCCAGAATGAGAGTACTAATGTATCCTAACACCATCTTCTTTAGTTGGAAGAAATTTTGAGGAAGCATTCCGGAGTCTCATCTTTGACATTCTAAGTGCAAAACCCGGAACTCTGAAACACAAAACTAAAGCCCTAACCTTGTCATTTTTATTTGCACCAAATGAATAAGGAATTACACCGAATGAAAAGTTCTATTTCCAATTTACCCGAAGCTTTTTATTTTCTTTTTCTTTTTCTTTTCATTTGAAATGGGTGCATAATTGGTGACAAACTTATATCTTCAACTTCAATTAATGTTACAATTAACAAGAACTCAATGAGTGAGTGTCATTGTCAAAAGATTGCTAGAAAAAGGGAAAGGAAAATGGTACCATACATACACTAATATAGTCTCCTCAACACTTGGAGCGAATTGCTAGCCCAACGAATAAGTGACATGAGTATCAGATAAATTCAAAGCTACCTTAGTGACATGAGTATCAGATAAATTCAAAGCTACATAAGAAACTTGCTGTATTTGCAGATTGTTCCAAGGACCATGGGTGAATGAAGGTTGTGCCTCTCTCGTGGTACATTAGAATTACGTCCGGGACCTATCTTGAAAGGTGATGCAGGAGTTTAGATTGTTTTTGAATGACACTTTTATCACGACTATGAAATCTTGTGAAAATTTCTGTCATGAATTTTCTTTTTGCTGCCTCTTTCTCTCAACGTGCATCATACCAATTTGCCGAACAATTCAGCGTACCTAGCTATGTATAGTTGTTAGCTAGGTAGTATGTACCTTATTGAAATGATATATATACCTGATCCTCAATAGTTTTTTGAAGATTGCATATCATCCAGATATATATCCATTGATCTGTCATCTCATACGAAGCTTGTGATCTCCGCCTCACATGGTTTTGTTGTGGATCGAATTAGGTACGCCATAGCTGATTCATATGGTCATTTCTTGTTCATGCAAGATTGCTGATCCCTCCAACTCCTGGACACGCTGAAGTTCACACGGTGACAGGGGGCTAGGGTGGCTTAATTTGATCCCATGAATCAGAGATTTTACGTACGAACAACTCGATCCGTTGATCTTCTCTTTAGTATAGTACGACGTGGTTTAGCCAGGCTAACAAAGTCTTGAAGTTAACCAATGGTTAAGTCTCAGAGTAGAGTAAACGAGTAGTAGAGTTGACAAAAAAGAGTAGACACGTCACACGTAGTAGAGGCACTAATTGGAGCTGGGGTCTTATGTCCCTCTGTACTCGATCTGCAGCACCTCTCTAATTTGGTTTGTGGTCACCTTTGTTTTTGCAATTCAAAGGACGAAGTTAAAGCTTTTCATTGATGCTCGAATTACTATGATTTCCTCAATATCACCACATAAAGAATCAAAGAGAGAATGGTTTACCATTTGTAATCTTAGTTTCAAGATGCTACGTTGGTGTCAAACTATACAAATTCTCTTGTATGTTCAAAACACTTTTTTTTTTTTAGATTAAATTCAGTTTACCCCCTTGAGGTTTATGAGTATTTTCATGTTAGTCTATGTCCTCTCAATTTAATCAGTTTACCCCTCGAACTCTTTAATTTTCCTCAACCGTGTTTAATGTCTCATTTTCCGTCTAATTTGAACGTTAAATCTGACAAAGAAGACCACTTTAGGAGCTAAAATTGTCATTTCATGCACACAAAAAAAAAACACCACAACCATATTCGATCCCCTCTCTCTCCGCCCTCCTCCTTCTTCTTTTTCTTCTTCTACACAATCTTCTTCTTCTTCAATCTCCGGCTACCGAAATCACCGCCTCCCTCAAATCAATTTTTTCTCCTAGCCTCCACGAACCCATACCTGCACACCATCTTCTCTCTGTGGCTAGCTCAGAGCCTCAGACTCTCTATGTCTCATATCCCCAAATCCCAAAGATGCAAACTTGAACCCAGAATCTAACTCACCTTAGCCTTCATGGGCTATTCTCTAATCACACCACCACCTACTCCTCCACCTCTTCTCAATGGTGCACCACGTTCTCCTTCCTCCTGGTGAACAAATTGTCAATGACAATCACATCGTTCTCTCCAGAGAGTAATTTATCGACGAAGTGAGACCCAATGAAGACAGCGCCACCAGTGACGACGATCCTGAGCCTACGCTTGCCCAGGCTGGAGGGGACCCTGCCGGCTTTGTGGGGGAGGTCGTGGAGAAGGAGGCGGTGTTGATTCGGTCGTGAAAGGGGGAGAAGGATCTAGGGATGCAGGGATTGGGCTCAGAAGGGAGAGGCAGAAGAGAGTGGGCTAGAGGATGAAGAAGGTGGAGCCGACGAGAATGCCAACGAGGATGAAGAGGAGGTGTTGCTCTTTGAAGATGTAGGTGATGGATCTAGGGAGAGATTTGGGTTGCTTAAAGGCTTTGGTGGAGTAGGAGGAGGCTAGGGAGGTTGGGATCTCTTTGTCCCTCCTGTGATTCACGCTCGATTGCTTGTGTAGTTGTTTCATGCTTTTGCACTCAGCCTCGTCTTCTTGTTCTTCTTGTTCGTCGTAGAGATGGATATGGATTAGGCTTGGTGGTGGATGATGGTGACAGAGTGAAGCAAGTGGAATTTAATGGAAGAAAAGGAGGAATCAGAATACTTGATCAGATAACCAAGCCCTGCTAGGTTGATTCTCCTTTTTTTTTTTTTCTTATTTTGTTATCTGATTAAGTATTCTGATTGGTTTTGAATTTCTCTGATGATTTTGGATCTGTATAGTGCAAAAATTATTTGTTTTTACATGTGAAGTACTTTAAGCAAAAGCAATTCTGGGTTTTTCCGCTTGTGAATTGTGAGGAATCAAATGGATCTTTGTTGGTGACTTGATTTGGTTCTTTAGAATGGGTTTTAGATCTAAAGATGGAAATTGGCTTTTTTTTTAAGTGTTGATTTAGGGTTAATGGGGAAGAAGAAGAAGAAGAAGAAGGGCGGAGAGAGAGGGGGTCAAATATGGTCATGGTGTTTTTTTTTTTTGGCATGAAATGACAATTTTAGCCCCTAAAGTGGGTTTTTTTGTCAAATTTAACGCCCAAATTGGACGGAAAATGAGATATTGGACACGGTTGAGGAAAATTGAAGAGTTTGAGGGGTAAACTGATTAAATTTAGAGGACATGGACTAACATAAAAATACTCACAAACCTCAGGGGGTAAACTGAATTTAATCCTTTTTTTTTTTAATTACCCTTGAACTATTTGTTTTGCGAGAAGAAAAAAAAAAGTTAAACTATTGATGGTTAAGACATAAAGGAGAAATTTTTCTATGCTACCGTCACACCAAATGGATTGTGTGACGCTCCACTTAAATGCTCCCACGTGGATATTAGATCCAACTCAAATTCATGTTGAAAACCATTTTCCTAGAATGCCCTTTCTCGGCAAAGAAACCTGGGGTTTGTTTTCCATCTTCTTCAACCACTCTGCAATTCTCAACACTATGCAATTCCTTCGAAAGAAGCTACAATCTCAAACATAATCATCGATCGAATATCAATCTCTTATGGGATAAAAAAACCTCCTGAAGTTTATTTGAAGACCCAATTTTTTTTATCTGGGCTATGCCAAAAACAAAAACTATACGGACATACGGACATGGTAATGATACATTTCATCAATGGAATATACCAAGTGCCTAATTGGTACAATTAAATTTCCCTCCATGATATATGATTGTAGATTATATCGAAATTTTATTGTTCTTGCCCTCTTCCCACCTCTGCTCCACCCCCACACAACCGTTGTCCAACCCTTGCCCCCGATGTCACATGTTGCCTCCGATCTCCGATGGTACCATCAATTACTCTTGGGCCAGCAACCACATATAATGAAGACTGAGCGAATTGTTGCATCATCTTTGTATAATCATTGCAAAACGAAAAGAATAAAACTCAATGCTTGTTCACTAAAAATGAATTAACTTGGGAGAATTTTATTAACACGACTCCGATTCATTAATAGTTTAATACACGGCCCTCAAATTGTTATTTTCTCAAAAATACCCTCTTTTACCCCCCTCATCTGTCCCTACTCACTGTTTGAGACCTAAAATTGATTTATGCAACTCATCAATCAATCCGTAAACATTAACAATGGAGAATATCTCTCCGCTCTAGAATTCTAGGCTCCTTTGTTGTTTAGGCGAAAGTATTTTCTATTGTAACTTGCTGCAGTTTAATAAGCAAGCTGTAATCCATGAATTTAATAATATGAAGGATTCCATGAAAGAAATCTCCATGAGAAAGAAGAAGCGTGGAATTGATAAATATCAAAAAGTCTATGTATCTAATAAACATTCTATTCATGAAATAATTTAAATTTTGATTCAGTTCTGTTTGCTTCCGTTTTGGTGGAGTTCTTTTTACTTGGAGATTTTTAATTTGTTTTTATCTTTAATTTCTGGTTGAGGTTAAGATGGTATTTTAAAAAGTTTCAAAAATTGTGGATGTGTAAATAACTAAAGAAAAATATAAGTTTACAATAAAAGAAAAACAAATACTAAATTAGAAGGTTTTAAATGGAAATTTTTTTTTCAGGTCTATCTTCCATTAAAATGATAATAATATTTGCTAAATTATTTATGTACAAGTCCCAAATTTTCCCAAAATTCACAATTTATCCACTCTACCAAATTTTGAAATCGCCACACACTCTCCAAATTTTCAAATCCCACCATTAAACAAATTGGAGAGTGTGAGTGGCTATATCAATGCTAAGTCTACTCCCAAACAACCTCCACCGTCATCTCACTCTAAATCAACGCCTCAAACTCGCCAAAATCCAAACCACACGCATCCACCGCCCTCCCCTCCCGCCCAAAAACCCGCCAATTCAAACCGCCTATAAATCCAACCCCCCACATTCTCCCTCACCATCTCAAATCACTTCACAGTTCACACTTCACCCCACAGTGATTGCTGTAAATGATTTGAGGTTCTTTTTAGAAGCGTAGATCAGTTTGCAGTTGCTTCTAGCTCAGGTTTCATTATAGTTTAATGCCTTTCAGGACAGAACAAACAAGGAATCAAGTTCGGTTTTTGCTTGAATTTGCAATAGGTTTGCTGGGCCCTTATTGACCCACCTCCATCTTCTGATGTGTGGTAGATACTAGGCAGTGGTTGAAATAATGAGGCGTAGTCATATAGTTGCGGTTAAGGGCCATATGGAGAACAATTTGCTCATTTGTCATATGCAAAATTTTCATCATTAACTTTTGTCGACCTACTTTGAACCTTATAATGTGGTTAGTGATATTATGTTGCAAGAGGGCAGGATTTATAATGATAAACTTATGAGTTTTGATTTGTTTATAATCATTGTGATTTTGTTAGTTTTAAATGTCCAATTATCCAGCATAGGTCCAATGTGTTATAGGTCACAACTTCAATCAGCATAGCGTTGGTCACTAGTTCCTCAGCTCCTGTACATATATATATATATATATATATATATATTTATATATATCTTACTTAGCATTGATATAGATTTTATTTTTTGTGGATTGTAGGTGATTTAGCAAATGGATGGCACCAATCTAGAGGTTTCAGTCGGGCAAACAAAGGAGACTTTTAATAAATGTGACATAGTTGCTAGTAGAAGTAATAGTGGGATAAGTTCCTTTGGAAATCATTGGTGATTTGTTTTAATTTATGGATGAATGTCACTGTTTTGACAATGAATATTAATGTTTAAGCCTGAATTGAAAGGCGCTGAATCTTTGATCATGTGAAGTAAAGTTCTTACGAGCAACATTTGTTCTCTCTCTCTGTCTTCCGTATTATGGTTAAAGGTAAAGTCTTGAACCTTACTAATGGTAAAAGTCGCAGGGTATACTATCTAAGATTTTGAGAGGCAATAATTGGAGGTTGCTCAATCCCTTTGCAGTCCTTAACTGTTTGAAAGCATGCAGCGAGGACTGGCTCTGTCACTTTCATTAGGGAGAAGGCACATCGAATTTTGATCGAGGCCAGCTTTATTCCACTGAATACACATGAAAGATACATTGTTGATTGGAAAAATAGTTAAAGAAAAATGTTTAATACTAAATCTTAACGTTTTAAATCGATCTTTTTTTTTTTCATTGAAATGATAATAATATTGGCTAAATTATTTATTTGTGTTAACACCCAAATCTTTTCATAAGTAAAAATTTGTCCACTCCAAATTTCAAAATTCCTCCACACTCCAAATTTTCAAAATCCCACCAGTGAACAAAAGCACGATCCGCGTCACGAACAATTCCCACCGTCCATCTCACTCTAAATCAACGCCTCAAACTCAGCCAAACCCAAACCACACGGATCCACCTGCTCTCCCCTCCCCCGCCCATCTCAAAAAACCCGCCAAATTCAAACCTATAAATCCAACCCCTCAAAATCCTCCCTCACCATCTCTCATAAGTCATCACGTCACAACCTTCTCAAATCTCAATTTCTCATCAATTACTCGTCAAAATGTCGGGTCGGGGCAAGGGCGGCAAGGGCCTGGGCAAAGGCGGAGCAAAACGACACCGTAAGGTCCTCCGCGACAACATCCAAGGCATCACCAAGCCCGCCATCCGCCGCCTCGCCCGCAGGGGCGGCGTCAAGCGCATCAGCGGCCTCATCTACGAGGAGACACGCGGCGTCCTCAAGATCTTCCTCGAGAACGTCATCCGCGACGCAGTCACCTACACCGAGCACGCCCGCCGCAAGACCGTCACCGCCATGGACGTCGTCTACGCTCTCAAGCGCCAGGGCCGAACCCTCTACGGCTTCGGGGGTTAATCTTGTAAACTCACCAAAATCGAATCTTGGAATCTTTTTGTAATATTCACCGATCCAATGAAGTTGTCACTTTCCTTCAATTTTTTTTGTCCCCCTGGTTGCTCTCACGTCCATTTCAATCGCGTTTTGTTTTTTTTCTTTCTTTTTTTGTTTTTTTCTAATTAAAATAATTTATACAATGGAAGATGAAACTTAGTAATAAAAAAAAAACCTGTGGGTCCCTCCAGCTCCTGAGGACCGCTGAATGATCTGACGTGGCAAATAATCATGACGGGTCGCTGTCATTAGACTAAAAGCTTAAAGGCGGCCGGGAGGCCGCAGAGGCTTGGTTTTTCTCTCTCTAAATGCCACAGTCGGTTTTGCTTTATCGCTCTCGTGAGGGAGCCAACCGATTCCCAGTGGCAATTTCGTAATTATTTTTCGGAAACCATGGGCATTTCCTGCGACGACGTCGTTATAGTCCAGCAGGGGAAGAATCCCGGCGAGGCGACCGTCGTGACGATCAATTGTCCCGACAAGCCCGGCCTCGGCTGCGACCTATGCAGAACCGTGCTTCAATTCGGGCTTTGCATTACCAAAGGAGGTAGTATAAATCTATGGAAATTGTAGCTTCTTTCGTGTTATGAGATCGTGTGGTTTTTGATTTGGGATTTGGGGGTGTAGATTTCACGACGGACAAGAAGTGGTGCTACATAGTGTTGTGGGTGGTGGCGAATCAGAGCTCAATGAAGGTGGATTGGGAGAGGTTGAAGGAGCGGCTGCTCTCTGCTTGCCCGTCTTCGTGTTTCTACAAGGTTTACCTCAATATTCAGTCCAGTGCTCCGTCGCCGTCGCCGGTTTACCTCCTGAAGTTTTGGTGCTTTGACCAGAGAGGCTCACTGCATGGTGAGAGTAGTTGTCGGTTTTGTTTTCTTGGGGTTTTGGTTTGATTGGTTTTTGAGTAATGAAGAAAGGTGGTGTTGATTTTTGTGTGTGTAGA
>LYNE01012729.1:0-10316 GCA_001662545.1 Rosa x damascena | reverse complement strand
ACATTGTACTCAACTATAAGAACGTACACACTCACATATGCAGTATCTATGAATTAAGAATACAAACCTGGATAGGACATGTTTGATCTTCTCCTCTGAGCAATCTGATGAATGCAATCTCAATAATGGGGCAAAGAACTTGAATGCTTGTGTGATTGCTAGAGTAGGGATCAAGGTCCATATATAGGCTTTAAGGATTAGGTGCCTCCCATAAAGGTTTCCTAATCCTATTAGATCCAGGCCAACCTTTTCCTGTTCCATATGCAAATAGGTATACTTCATTAGCAAGGTAACCTTTAATCAGTACTGATATCAATGGGCAACAATCATGGAACCAATGAATACGAGGAATGTCTATTTGCTTATTCTGTAAGGTATGCAACTTAGTTGTTGTAGTTCCTAATGAATATTGATAAGTCCACATCAAGTCTTACAATCTCCCACTTGGACTATCAATGTTCAAACAACAAGAAAAGTTGTTGCATCAGATGTAGCAAAAATGAAGTGTGCACAAAGACATTCTTAGTTTCACCAAATCCATTTTAGTACTCAGTCATTCTGCAACCTACTACAATGAACCACAGGAAATCTAATACTTAACCAAGCACTAGCACCCTGCAGTCACATTGCAATATCTTATAGAACACAGGAGCAGCTTAAATGCATATGAAACTTTGTTTTACTTACAGAATGTAATGCAAGTAATTAAACTGATCCAAACTTCAGAGATTCTTAAAACTTAAGGAATATGTAAACTTAATGCTTGTTGTAAAGCTTAGTACAAATTTCATCAGTACATTGAAAATCTGCAAATAATGCTAATGACCTGAAATAGCAAGTTTACTCGAGTAAAATTAAATAAATGCAGAAACTCATTCAATCATAGTTCTTGAGTCAGAAATTTGAATATTCATAATACCAAAGTAGGAACTTCAAAGTTAATGTTTATCAAAATGCTAAATAAAGTCTACAACAATGAAAGTTTAAGTAATACAAAACAAAAGTTTTCAACCTCCCACTAATCTAAAGCATCAAAACCTGACAAGATCCCCATACTTTTAACATGATCCTAAAAAGAACCAACTGCCAAGGGTTTTGTAAGTGGGTCTGCTAATTGATCTTGTGTACCTATCTTAATGATTTCAATCTCATCATCCCTTATGCTCTCCCTAACAACAAAGTACTTCACGTGAATATTCATGGAGGCTGTGGACCTTTTATTATTCTTGGCAAAGAATACTGCAGCTGCATTGTCGCAGTATAATTTTATAGGTCTCTCAATAGAATCTACTACTCCTATCTCTGTAATGAAGTTTCTGAGCCAAAGTGCTTGCCCTGTAGCTTCATGAATGGCAACATACTCGGCTTGCATAGTAGAAGTAGCAGTTAGAGATTGTTTCACAGTTCTCCAAGATATTGCCCCTCCAGCCAACATAAAAATGTGTCCAGAGGTCAATTTAAGATCATCCACACAACCCTTATAATCTGAATCACTGTATCCAACTACTTCTAATTATGTATCATCCATCTTTTTATAAACCGGCATGTGATCCTTTGTTTTCTGCAAATATCTCAAGACCTTTTTGCCAGCAGTCCAATGATCATTACCTGGATTGGACTGATATCTTGACAAAACTCCAACTGCAAAGGCTATATCAGGCCTAGTGCAGACCTGGGCATACATCAAACTACCCACCAATCTAGCATAGGGTCTCTTATCCATCTCCTTTCTTTCAATTGCATTCCTAGGACACTGACCTGCATGTAATCTATCTCCTTTAGACATAGGTGAGTCTCCAGCTTTACATGTTTCCATACAGAAACGTTTGAGGACTTTGTCTATATAATTTTTCTGAGACAATCCCAGTAATTTTCTGTTTCTATCCCTCTTTATTTCTATACCAAGGACAAACATTGCTTCTCCCATATCCTTCATATCAAAAAATTTCATCAGAAAATTCTTGGTATCTTTTAACAATCCTATATCGCTACTAGCCAACAAGATGTCATCCACATATAATATTAAGAAAATAAATTTACTCCCACTGACTTTCATATATATGCATTCATCTAACCTGTTCTCAGCGAAGCCGTATGAAGTAATCACTAAATCGAATTTAATATACCATTGTCTGGAGGCTTGTTTTAAACCATAAATCAATTTTCTTAGCATGCACACCTTTTGTTCATTGCCTTCTGACACAAACCCTTCAGGCTGCAACATATATATTTGCTCACTCAAGTCACCATTTAAAAACGCTGTTTTTACATCCATCTGATGTAACTCAAGGTCATAGTGAGCAACCAGAGCCATCATTATCCTAAATGCATCCTTAGTAGATACTGGAGAAAAGGTTTCAGTATAATCTATGCCTTCTTTTTGAGTGAATCCCTTAGCAACAAGCCTAGCCTTGAACCTCTCGACATTACCATGTGCATCCCTTTTAGTTTTAAATACCCACTTGCACCCAATACGTTTGAAACCTTCTGGTTTGTTAACTAGTTCCCAAACTCCATTGATATCCATTGATTGCAGTTCAGATTCCATTGCCTCTAACCATTTGTCTTTCTGTGGTGACTCTACAGCTTGAATATATGATTTAGGATCATCCTCCATTCCTAAATCAAAATCTGCTTCAGTGAGAAAAACAGTTGCGTAGTCATCAGGAATAGCAGACCTCCTAACTCTCTGCGACCTTCTTAACTCTATTACTAGTTCTTGCTGTAGCTCAGGTACTGGTGGTTCGGGCTGTACTACATCATTAACTTGTTGTGGTGCAAAATTCTGCGCCTCTATCGATATCTCAGCATGATTATTATGCTCATTCAACTCTACAACCTCGTTACCTGGTGGTACAATAGCTTCTAGAACTGGTTCTTCATTTATTGCAGTAGACACATTATTTTCTACTTCATCATACACAAACCGCTCATTAATGTCACTCATAGTATTGCTGGCAGCTTCCAAATCCAACTCATCCAAAACAACATCATCAGCATCATTCATCTCTCCCAAAAAGGTAGCTCTATTGGTCTCTAAAATCCTAGTATGATGATGTGGGCAATAAAATTTATATCCTTTAGACTTAGTCAAATATCCTCCAAAGAAAACACTTGAGGTTCTAAGATCAAGCTTCCCTGCCTTAGGATTGTAAATTCTTGCCTCTGCCTTACATCCCCACACATGAAAGTGATTTAAACTAGGTTTTCTGCTGAACCACAATTCAAAAGGTGTTTTGTTATCCACTGATTTACTAGGAGTCCTATTGCAAATATAGTTAGCTGTACGCAGTGCTTCCCCCCACAAAAATCTAGGAAGACCTGACTTATAAATCATACTTCTAACCATGTTAATTAACTTTCTATTCCTCCTCTCTGCAACTCCATTTTGTTCCGGTGTCCCTGGCGTGGTGTACTGAGCCTGAATACCACACTGTTGAAGATAAAGAGCAAAAGGTCCTAAATTCTGTCTAGCCTCAGTGTGTCTACCATAAAACTCACCTCCCCTGTCTGATCTAACAACTTTAATTACTTTATTCAATTGCTTTTCTGCCTCAGCCTTAAATATTTTAAAGACTTCTAAAGCTTGAGATTTTTCAAAAATAAGAAATATATGATAAAACCTTGAAAAATCATCGATAAAGGTAATAAAGTAGTGATTTCCACAAAGAGTTTTATGAGGAAACGGACTGCAAATGTTAGTGTGAATTAATTCCAGTAGTTCTTAGCTCCTAACCGACCCCTTTTTCCTAGATTTAGTTGTTTTACCCTTAAGGCACTCAATGCATATATCAAGATCAGTGAAATCTAATGAAGGGAGAATGTTTTCTTTCACAAGTGTTTTTAATATTTCTTTAGAAATATGCCCCAGCCTTTTATGCCAAAGAAAAGCTGAGTTTTAATTATGTCTAGATCTTTTAACCCCTACAGCTTTCTCCGTTAAAAATACTTCAAGTGAATTTTTACAATTTAAATGCCAATAATCATCAACAAGAGATGCATTACCAATGAAATTAGAAAAATTGAAAAAATCCAATCCTTTTATTATTTCCAACAAAAGAAAAACCATGTGTTTTGACAAAAAGAGATCCTGACACTAGATTTCTTTGCATAGAAGGTATGCAGTATACATTATTTAAATCTAAGGTAAAACCTCTAGGAAAGACTAATCGAACTACTCCAATTGCTTTAACTGCTACCCTGTTGCCATTCCCCGAGCTAATCCTAGCTTCATTCTTGTTTGGGATCCTCTTTCATAGATATCCTTGCATAGATGTAATAACATGTATCGGTGAAGCGGTATCAAACCACCAAGAACTAGAGGACACACTGACAAGATTATTTTCTAAATGAAAAACAGTTTTGGTTTTTAAATTATTACCTTTCTTTAGAAGCCAGTCCTTTAAACCCCTGCAATCCTTTTTGACATGTCCCGGCTTTCGGCAGAAAAAACATTTCACAGAACCATTCTTAAAGTTTTTAAAGTTGCTAGACCCCTGAGAAGTTCCCTGAGAAACTTTAGAAGATGAGGCACCTGATTGGTTTGATTTGCTGCTGAACTTTTTCTTAAACTGAGGCTTGCCAACAAAGTTGATTCCTATGCTTTTTCCCTTCTTAATTCTATCATCTTCTTGAACACATATAGAAATTAATTCATTCATAGTCCACTTCTCCTTCTGTGTATTATAGTTAGACTACATCTAACTATATTGTTGAGGCAAAGAATTCAAAAGCAAATGTACCAGGAAGGTTTCTTCTATGTTAAGATTAAGGGCCTTGAGTTTTGCTGCTACATCAATACCCTTCATTATATACTCTCTGACGCTTCCAACTCCATCGAATTTCATGGTAATGAGGGTGTTCATCAGGTTTCCAATCTCAGCCTTATATGAGACCTTAAATTTCTCCTCTACATTTTTTGAAATATTCCCTAGCATATTCAGACTCGAGTATACTGCCTCTCACAGCTTCTGTCATAAATTTCTTCAAGATTACTAGGGTTAATTTGTTGTGTTTGTGCCACTGATGGTACCTATCTTTCACATCCTTGCTGGTAGTAGGTGTTGGTTCAGCTGGTGGGTCTTCCTTAAGGACATGGTCATAATCTATCATGCCTAGATGCAGCTCTATGTCTTGCTTCCATCGCTTAAAATTTGATCCATTCAAGTTTTCAATTTGATGAAGTCCTAAAGGAAGGTTCATGGCTGTAGCAAAACATTAAAAGTTCCAGATTTAGTAATGAAAAAATTATTAATTCGAATTATGGCATTAAACTGAAGTGCCCCCAAATTGCATAAGGCGTCTGCCTTACCTAGAGTGGCAAAGGACATATAGACACTAACTGAATTATATAACCAGAACATTAAAACAACTATAGGTTTATTAGATTATGTCAACACTTGGAGTGGCAAGAAGAACAACCTCTAACAACCACTGAATGCATTTCAATCTTCTGTTATATGCTAATATTGAACCTAAGAGATGTGAATGTTTAAACCTTCTAAAGGGAGCAAAGACACAGACAATTAGATTCAATATTACAAGGCGTTGATCCATTACTTATGTTTAAATGACTTTCGGATATGAAATTATTATGCTCGGATTTGGATTTATGACTTATGTTGAATTTTGACGAGTTTTTCCGAGGTGATTCCGAAATTTTATTTATTTATTATTTCTCGCATATTGGTTTATGAATTCGAGAATATTTTGGCGTGCGGGGTCACGTCATTGGTATATATATTTTGCTCGTGAGATTTTGGGGAAACCTTACTGATTTTCCATTTTCGTGGATTTTAACCCACCATACCTGGGTCGTTTTATTTTATTGCTAGCTAGCCTATTAGTACTCCTCCCCGCTTACTATGTGTTTGCGGTTGAGTTGAGCAGAACCTGGGAGGCTCCCTTATTTGTATGGTGATAACTCATTCCCCATAATCTATTGTTACTTGACTAGCCCCGCTAGTCCGATGTCTCTTAACCAGCGGAGTTGGTATATTTTCACTAGTTTTCGAGCTTAAAGAAATGTGTTTTATAAATGTTGCATGCATCGAGTTTTAAAAGGAATAAATGTGGGAAAGTATAAAATCTCTTTTCTTTTCAATTACTTATTTTTATCCACTCACGCTAAAGTTATTATCTACTTTCCCTTGGGCCTTTCTGTTTCAAATGCCAGTCTATAGAGTAGCTGGTTCGGCATAGTAGGATTCGGGGCATAGCATATGCTGCTGTTGTATTTCATATTGTAGGTTACTTATTGAACCTACTTGTATCTTGAGTTCTTTTCTCTTTTAGATTGCTCTGATAACTTGTGAGACAATTGTTATAGAATTTTTGTGATTTTGGAATATGTTGTATTGTCGAATTTCAGTTGTTTATTGTGGAATTGTTGTGATTTGGGGAGCAGGGTAGCTCCAGAAGAATAAGGATGGTTCTTTGGAAGTATGAATGTGTTTCTACAGGTTTTGGGTAGTCCATTTTTAGGGGTGACTCTACTGAATTTTCAATAGAGTTATATCTAAGGCAGGCTCTACAAGGCCACCTCGGATTTCAAGGTGGAATTCGGGGCAGGTCCTATCAGTCTCAATTTGAAAAACATGTATTCTTGTGTTCGAATCTATACTACATAATCATGCATTTACATTGTGGAAAGAAATAATTGATTATAGAATTTTGAGTGGTTATGATTATAGAATTTTGGTATTGAAAACCTTTTGTGTAGTTGAGTTTACTGTATGGGGCATTCAATATCTGTAGTCAGCCCATGAGTGCACAAATAGGGGAAAGTAAACATTTTCGACAAAAAATGTTGATAAAATGATCTTATTGAGTTTCAGATATGGATATCATGAGTAAAACAAGATGACTGACAAAAGGGGAAAAGAATTGTAGTGTAGAGTATGAGAAGAAAGTCGAGTTGACATCATATTCATATATTGTTTATATATTTATATTATTTGAAAATTTGTTTGTTGTTTGCTAAGATTAATCTAAAAGGTCATTTGCCCTAATGAGCATAAACTCACCCCTTCATAGAACTTCACAGGTTCATAGAACCAGTCGTGTATGATAAATAATAAGCACTTAAGCAGAACTTTACATTACAAATTAGGGCTTTCTAGGTTCTTTTGTAAAGAAAATATGAATCAGGAATAAACGTTTTGAAAATCTGTTTGTGGTTCAAGCAACGTTTTAAAACTTGTAAACTAAATTAAGGTACGAAAGTTCTCATACTTTCAAGGTCTTTTTGTGCTACCTCTCTCTCACTTTGATTATCATATGAATATTAAACTAATTAAAATGTGATTCGCTCCTTGACTCAAGATTATATATCTTGACTCTAGCCGCGTGATAATATTGAAAAACCACGGTTTGTTTTTACCTAACTAGAAATTTACACTTAAAAAAAAAAAAAAATTCACCTGAGGTGGTGGTACAAGTGAAAAGAAAAATATCTTTTTCACCTGATGAGGCGCGGGGGTCAATAATGGCAGAACATGCGAGGCAAAAAGACAGAAAGTCTCAGCCAATCAATGGATTCGGCGTGTCCCGTGATTGACTCTGCGTGACAACGACCATACACCTCGGCCAGCAAGCAAGCAAGCAACTCCAACGACGTCGTTTCCATTCTCCTCTCTTCTTCCTTCAAACACTACTCCCTCACTCACTCACTTCCGACCTCACATTCAGCTCAGACCCACCGCCGAGCCCAAATCGGATGCTCCAGACTTGAATTCCGGCGGCATTGACCAGTTTGACCGGCTGAATAAAGTCAAGGTATCCATCGTTGACCTTTAGCTCTCATCATTTTATTCGAGTTTCAAGTGAGTTGACTCGTGATCCGATTCTTTCCATTTTTCCTTGTTTATTACTAGTAATAGATGCTCTGGATTTTCGGGGTTCTAAGGTTTTATGCGATGCTTGCTATCAACTTGTTTGATGAAAGCGATTCTTTGGCTTGTAATTCACAATTCTTCTATTTTTTTGGGAAATTAACAATGTGGGACTTTAGACTAGAGTCACCCTATTTCCGTTTTTTACAAAGTTGCACAATTTGTTATAGGATCACCACGCTGTAACTAATCATTTTCTTGCACATGGGTGTAAGGTCTAAGGTCAATTCGCATTGCCATACTTGGGCCTAAATTTATGTTTTCTATATCTGTATATGGAATCAAAATTTGGACCATGCCAAATTATTCTAGTTTCTGTAGTTTGGTCTTGTGTCAGTGATCATTGTTATGTGTCTTAGAGTTGAAATGCATATTTATTGAGAGCTACTTGGTTCTTTTTTCAAGCCTACCAGACATGAGGAGGTTGCATGGAATTTGGGGGTGCTGCTCCTGGCATATTTATGTTTAATGAAGTGACTGCTCTGTGGTGGCAATAGTTTCTTGGTTGGAGATCATACCGATAGCTGAGAGATTAGGTATGTAACGTTTATTTTCTTTTTGCTTTCTGCAACGTTAGTTCAAATTATTCGGATCGATAGGAAAATTGTTGTGAAGCCAAATGATTTGTTCTGAAGCAGGTTAAGATTTGGTTGAGATAAAGTAATCGGTGCCATGGGTGTCTCGGGTAAATGGATTAAGGCATTGGTTGGCTTGAAAAAATCAGAAAAGTCGCAGTCTTCAGTGGCAGATGACAATGTCAGTACCATCTCTTTCCAATGCTTAACCTTCTATGATAAAGTTGGTTTTCGTTTTTTCTTTTTGTTCATTGGTGTCTTGCAAGGTTGGATTAGCATCTCTAATCACTTTTAATCTTATTGAAATCTGCCGGAATATGCTTCTACTTTCCAAAATATTAGATCAGTGCTGTGGCTGTTATTTGGTTGGTCTTTGAGAATTTAGGATATGCACCTTTGGTGTTCTATGAAGATTTATATATTCTTCTCTTACTTTGCATAGAACCACTCCCATGTGCTTGGAGATATCTGTGTTTCTTGGTTAGAGCTGCTGTATTTGTAAAGTCTGGATATTGTATCAAGTTCAATGCTTTCTTTCTGTTACCAGTTATAGGCTCTACTCAGCACATATGCTCAAGTTGAGTTTGTCCATAGATATCCTAAGTGGAGGAATTTGTTGCTAATTACTTCGGAAATGTACTCATTGTGATTTGGTGTTAAGAAATAGCTTTCATCCTGTTACTATGCTTGAAGCTACAAATTTTTATCAAAGGAGGGGATTCATATGTAATCGTTGAACAGATTTTCCTGTGATTGCAATGTACATTTAACTTTTCCAGACTATAATATAACTAGGAAGAGTTGTGAAGAGCATGTGCACCAACAAATTTTAAGGACTAAGGCCTAAACTGAAATTTAGAGCTCCAAAATCACACTATTCACAAATTCAGACTTCTCATCAGTGTTGTGTTTCCAGCCGTGAGGGCTAAGGCTGGACCTTTCATTTTAAACAAAAAATCATGACCATTAATTTTGGAAGCCTTTACAAGTGTTGCATGTATGTGGGCCCAGTTTTAGCCTGGTCTGAATCCTAGTTTAATTTCTTTGCCAAAAAAGAAGAAGAAAGAATCCTATTGTAATTTAGCCTCTTCAAAAAGCTGGCATGTAGTTAGCCCAGTGTAAAGCCTCCCTGGAGCTGATTTGGGCCTATATATTACTTTTCACTAGCCTAAATACTACCGGCTGCACATGCTTTAAGAACTCAATGTTTTTGTCGATTAGATTAGAAGACATTACTTAGCTCAGATCCTAATACCTCAGGCACAAATGGTGGCAAACCAAGAATGCTATCATAGCTGGAGATTATGAGTCCAAATATTTTAACCACTCTATTTACATGTATACTGAACTCCAGATGCTGGGTTCTCTGGTAAGTTGTGAGGAAAGGCCACAGTTGTGTTAAACTTTATAATAGTAGTCCACGTCTTGATTAATTACACTTTCGGTGACAGTGGAAAACCAACATAACTTCTTAATGTAAATATAAGACCTCGATATTCAGTAGGCATATGAACAATCCAAGAAGCTCCAAGATATATTGAATGGTAATGTTTCAAATAGATCAAAGTATAAGTCAGTCTGACTTATTTCATTGTTTGTCAATCATGGCAGAGAACAACTGCTAACAGGTTTCGGCACAGGAGAAAGCATTCCGTTGAAATTGATTCAGATAGACTGCAATGCAAGTTTGATGCCAATGCTGCCCCACCAATTGGACATCCTCAATTAAACCCAGATGTTGTGGATTCTCCTTCTAGTTCACTCGAAGTACAGAATGCACAGAGTGAGCAGAATGTGAGAGAAGAGTGGGCGGCTACATGCATCCAAACAGCTTTTCGCGGCTTTCTGG
>LYNE01012717.1:0-11347 GCA_001662545.1 Rosa x damascena | reverse complement strand
AGGTTGAGTCGTGGATGAGAGAGAGAGAGAGATGAGAGAGTGGCATAAATGTAGTTGTTTAATTAGGCTGAGGGTATATTTGTCATTATACTCTAAATTGGGTTAGTGGGAATAAAAATCTGTCGTTGAGGTAAGTGGGATAATTTTAGCCATTTTTGGTGCTTTGGGTCAAGGACCCTATTGTTAATGCCGCTTGGCTTTCTAATATAGTTGGTACTGCCACGGAAAATTTTGCTTCAAAAGTTAATGCTTTTCCGGCTCTTTCAAGGAATTGGAATTATCCCATTTTTGGTAATTTGTTTCAAAGAATGAAAGACTTACAATTTCAAATTCAAGATATTAAAGTTAGGATTAATTTCAGTTTACCCCCTTGAGGTTTGGGGGTGTCATCATGTCACCCCCTCTATTCTCAATTTTAAATTTTTACCCCCCCCCCCTCGAGTCTTTCCAAATACAGTCAGCCGTGTCCAATCTGTCATGCTCTGTTAAAATTAGACGTTAACTCTGATAATGGGTCCCACTTTGAGGGCTAAAATTGTCATTTCAAGACAAAAAAAAAACCCTCTTTAAGGGCTAATCCGACGTCGTTTTGGCCTCTGCTCCATTGTAACACCCCAAGCTGCACCTCACCAACTTAAGCACGTCACAGTGCCGCGAGTCTCTAAAACATAAACCGAACGCTCGATTTAAATTCTAGAGAACCGCTAGGCATTTTGTTTGAAAAACTTTGTGTAGAAACACAGCGGAAGCTACAAATATTTTTGAGGTGGAAAGCCTTGAATCATCAAGTTCAATTTGTTCGTCTAGACTTGAAATGAATGCTCACTCAGGAGGTACAAAATTTAAGGAATAAGAATTTAACTAGGTTTGACCCAAGAATAGTTTCACACAAGTTCCGGGACACAAAGTTCGAGAAATAGAAATCAAAATAAAGCCCAGAAGGCGGTTTACCAAACTTGCTCCGCACACCCAGCTCCGTCTGCCATTGTTCCGTCACCAGTGCACAGTACCTGAATGCACACTATTTTAGGGGTGAGCTTTCGTCCTCGCTGCTCTACAGGAACTCTATCTCAACTAGAATTAAAACCAATTAACAAATATTTGGGCTGCCCAGTACGAAAACATATTTAAACCAAATATTTAAAGGAACAACAAACTTTAATGTTTTTCAACTTGAAAACCGATGCATGATGCTTAAATAAATAAGGCGCCAAATCTAAGTATTACCTGATGGCCGGTCCCATAGACCCACTACACAACCTTACCTCAAATTAATTTATAACCAGGTAAGCGTAGCGAGAGCGTCCGCTACCTAGCTACACACACGTACCGAGTCCAGGATTGCGGATACTCAGACGACCGGCATAGCTAACCCTCCGGAGGTTTAGGGAATCGAAGCCAAGGAAGTCAGTGCCCCTTTCGCTCTCAAGCCATCACATTTCTCACGATTTGGTTAGTAGGCATTGCATTTTTAACATAACCAAACCATACCACCAAACATGCATCATTTTAACACAATATATAAGAAAACAACTAACCGAGGAGAGTCCTGAATCCCTACCTGGATTCCGATGCTTTCTCTCACGTATTCCGAGAGTCACGAACCTTCCGTTCCTCGGGTAACTAGAGTCCTAGATTCCGACATTTCAACCGTTAATAATCCATTGAACAATTATATGAGATCTCGACGATTAATAAATCGTCCAAACCAACTTTTTCTGGTTTGACCAGGATTGACCAACTTTGACCATTGTTTGACCAATCGAGGCTGGTTCGATAATTAACTCAAATTACCGAACAATTACTTGAAATTACGATATCGACCAATTATGACTATGTCGAAGTAAATCAAGCAACGACTGAATTTCAAACATATTAGGTGTACCCGAAATAAACTAAGGCCACCCAATATGTTATTTTCCTTTCTTTACTTACTACCATTTCACACAAGGTGTGCCCAAATTACTAAGGGCACCCAACCACCACTTGATCATTTTCACAATCATCTAATTCTCATCAACACAACCATTTCATAATTTCTGTACCTCTGCCTCTTAACCAACAATAGCCACAATCAAACATAACAACACATCCAATTACTCAACATCACAAGAATCAGTTTATCGACTAACCCAAATTTCCCCTTCAAGTCAAAATATATTCCAGCTTGCTAACTACAACTTTACAAACTAAACACACAACCCAGACAACCCGAGCTCCACCACAACTTCACAGTTCATTGCACACACAAACAATCGATTCCAAAGTTTCAATACCAGAAACAGATTCCGATTTACACAACAAGAACCAAACTTCCACTCAAGAAGTCGAATTATACCTTCGGAAGTCGACTGCAACCAAGCCCAACGCACTGCCAGGACCGGGAAGGTGATGAGTTGATGATCCCTCGTGCTACAATCCAGAAAGCTTCATAATCTCTCGTCTAGAGCTGCAATCGAGTAAGAAAAGAAGCCCAGAAAGCCGGAGAAGTCGCCGGCAGCGAGGAACCGCAACGGAGGCAGAAGGAACCCAGAAACACAATCGTCAAAACTCGATCGAATTGAAAAACTAATCGTATTGAAGTTAGAGCTCAACGGGAAGGTGAGGTTTCATACCGAAGGTGGCCCATACGGTGGCCGGAAAGTGCAGAAACTCGTCGGGGAGACTCAGACCTTCTCACTGACGTTTCTCCCTCCTCATCCGGTGCATGGGCAATCGAAGACCACAGGCGTGACAACGATGACAAGAGGAAGAGGTCGGTGGTTGTGAGTCGTCGATCGGTGGCTGGACGGCGTCACTCCGGTCGGGTTTCTCCCTCGGGTCGCGGCGGTGTTCGAGTCAGAAAGCGCCCAGCTCTCTCTCTCGATCTTTCTGGTTTGATCTCACTGTTCACATGCCTATAAAGTTGTCCAATTAATAATGGATGGCTAGGATCAAGAGGTGGAGACGGTGGATGGCTAGGATCGCTCCACCCATTTTCTATTTCCTTAATTAATTTCCAAAATCTCAAAACTTCAGAAAATCGCTATAAATAGCTCGGAAATCCGGAAAATTCTCCGAAAATTTCCACGAACTCATCTTGTCGTGTACTTTATCATCCAACCCTCAAATTGAGGATTTCACTTTCTGAAAATTTCTGAAAATATTCTCGAGCATCTTGACATTTATCGAGATCGTTGAATAATTTCGCATACGATCTCCATTAAGCTCGATACATTTTTCCGAGGCTCAAATCCACCATCCCCATTATCCTCGTTTCAGCCCCTTCTCATTCTCTCTCTCTCTCTCTCTCTCTCTCTCTCTCTCTCTCTAAAGCCACAACAAAAAAATCCAGCCAAAACGTCACATGCAACCAGCCTAAAGTTTTTGTATCATCTAATTTTCAATCCTTAACATGATTTCACATCATATGGACCCATTAGATTAATCCCAAAAACCCAGAAATGCCAATCACTCAAACATGAAATTCCCAGTTTGTATGAAACAAAAACCCAAAGTGAAAATTGCCTCAGCTTCCATCAATCCAGCACAGACATGAAGATCTACCTCAAAATAATAATCAGGCCATGCAGAGCAAGAAGAAGAAATTAGATACCTTCTGTTTAACAATTGGGCTTTTAAAGAGGCTTCAATACAAACTCAGACATCTCCTTGACGATACTGCCATGCGAGGACCTAAGCAGCTGGCAAATCTCTTCCAATTCGTAAACGGGAGCGACCTTGTCTTCTTCCGACGTAGCTGCATCGACCATCTGACTCGAATCCATGATTCATAATCCAAACACAAAACCCTCCAACTTGGAAATCAAAAAAGCGGTAACGAATCACAAAGCCCTCAAATTGAGCTCCGAATAGATCCGATCCAACAGAGCTAGCCCTCGAGATGCGACGACGTTTGGCGGATGAATAACAGAAACCACCACCACCGTCGTGGTCGTCGCCCGCGCGAGGTGGTAAGCGGAGCAGGGAGCGCAACAGTGACGGTGGGAAGAGCGGTGGCTATGGTGACGGAGAGGGAATTGGAGATGGAGGGGGGAGGGGCAGAGTAGATGACGGTTATCGTCGTCCTCATCAACTACGTTGGCTTGGGAGGAGGAGGAGAGGTCGTTGCCTTCGGGGAGCACGGCGTCGTCTTGGTCGGGGGCATGGTGGTGGTCAGAAAGAGAGAGGATAGAGGAGGAAATGGTTAGGGGATCATCTCTGAGAGAGAGAGAGAGAGAGAGAGAGAGAGGTCGAATCTGGTGGTGGTGTTTTTTCTTTTTTTTTTAATCTTGAATTTATAATTTTAGCCCTTATAGTGGGCCCCAAGATCTGAGTTAACGACCAATTTAGAGGAAATCTAAGAAATTGGACACGGCTAACTGAAATTGGAAAGCTTGGGGGATAAAAATTCAAAATTGAAAATAGAGGAAGTAACATGATGACATCCCCAAACTTCAGGGGGTAAACTGAAATTAATCCTTAAAGTTATTCTCATAACTCTCAGTCTCAAAACATCCTGGCTCAGGAGCTTCACTTAAAGCATCAACTTGAGTCTCTTTTCAGCGAAGAAGAGTTGTTTTGGGCTCAAAGAGCCAAGACTAAATGGTTATAGTTGGAGGATAAGTATATATAATAGATTTTTCCAGATGCAAGCTACTATAAAAAGGAAGAGGAATCAGATTTTAAGAATAAAATATGAGCTTGATAACTAGACTAATGATTAGGATCAAATTGCTTCTGTTCTTATTAATTCTTTTAAGAAACGGTTTACTACTACTGTTAACCCTTCTAAAGAAGCTTTATTCTCCTTTATATCATTTTATTGATCCTTGTATATCTGTAGAAGATATATATTATTATATCACTGATGTCTTTAAAATAGGGAAGACGTAAGGAGCAAACGTGCAGTACTGTTTTCAAGCTTTGAGCCTCTGAAGTTTTGAAGCGTTGAGGCACGATTTTTTTGTGCATTTTGCATTATTATGTGTGTGAAGAAATATTGTAGTTAACATGTGTGTTGCGCTAGTAAGAGTAAGGAAGTGTAAAGGGTGGCAAAAGAATGGAATAAAAGGAGTTTGCCACATAATGAAGTGTAAAGGATAGAGATAAATAACCAGCCAAAGTAAAGAGAGAATTTTCCATCCTTTGCTTGTAGCAGCCTACAGCAGCTGGTCCCCTCATGGAGTCATGAATCACATGCGAGAGGGCAATATGCTCTTTGTTGTTCTTATAATGAAGATGAAATTAGGGACTTTTAGAGTGATCGATGTTCTGTTGTTATATATCTAGCAATGACATCGTAAGGATTTCCTCCAGTAGGTTCTTTAGGGTTCTCTGGATCAGTGGATTCTTTTTGGCCTCTTCTATGGTCTACTTCTTTATGAATAACTACAAAAGAGTAGTACAGCACTTTAATAAAGAATATTCATTCTCTGCTCAAATAGAATCCATAGGGGCTTGATGTTCAAATTGACTTAATTAATTTATATACCAAATACTTGAGCCATCATCCAGAACACAAGTAAGAAGTTGATGAAGGTTTTGTAGTTTTCTGGGTATTTTGGAGCCTCTTCAGAGTTAATTGTATTAATTACCAGCTCATGGAAGTGATCTGCTTCTTCCACCTTCAGCTCATCGACCAATATACCTTTGAGATAACCACACAGAAGAGTGATAAGCGGTTAACTTAATACACCAGATCTGGAATCATTTGATCGTCACTGAAATGGTCGAGAAGATCCTAGAGCTTTTTCCAGTGGCCATCCATGACCTTAATGCACTGGCTCCAATGCGTTCAGCCAATCTGGGCGTTATGAAAGCAGGTTTGATGCCTCTTACCCGTATCCAGAAAGCCTGATCTTCTAGAGGACATAGTTTCGGATCAACTATTCCATCTGAAGCAGTGAGGAGAAGTAGTGCATGATCAAAATTCCAAGGGCTTCCTTTCAACACCTTTCCACGATCTGCATCGGAACCAAAGGAGAAGAGTATCCGATCAGACTCTTCCCATTGGAATATTGTCACCTCTTCTTTCAAAGCCCACAGCCGCTTCATGGTACTCCTCAACGCTTCAAAGCAGTAAGGTTTGTTCGTCAAAAGTTTACCTACAAGCCAGAACTTTTGAGCGATAACTGTTTCAGCTGGCTCGAGAGGGATCTGATTCAGCTAAACACTGGATGTATCGGTTCGCTACTATCGCTATCGGTCTCGTTTAACTGCAAAACAGACGAAGGTCAGAGGGAAGACCGGGTGTGCCGGCCTTCAACGCTCCGATGCCTAAGTCAGTATCGTTAAAAGATAATGATAATGTAAGCGATAGTAAACAGTTACCTCTTTGGGTTGTTGGAGATGACCTTAATGTAGCAGATTTGTGGGAGCTTGGTTCCGTTTCTTTCGGTGTGGGACGCTCGGGGTTCCCGATATCGCCCCGAGGGGCTTCCCTTACTTGTGTATTGGCGATACGAGTCTTGCGCTTCCGATACTTGTGCCTAGGAGGTATGTGTATACTAACAAGTTCCCCAAGTCCCCGGTCAAGAGTTCTCTTGGTTGGGGAGTTTGTCTTTGGTAAAAGTATCGGAAGTTCAAGGTGAGTGTATGCCACGTGGCTTCCGTACAGCCATTACCCCCAGTCCCCCAAGTCCCCACTTAAGAGGAGTCTTCGCTGGGGTGAGGAGATCGTACTCGCACTTGGCGGAGTGTCGCTACAGCGAATCGGTGGTAGGGTTTCATGCGTCTTTTGGCGCATATGCTGTGCCCTGGTGACACGTGTAGTGATGTCATTCGTTTTTCGTGTGCGGGAAGCCCGGTGTACTGGAGTCCGGATCATGTAATAATGGCGTAGTGGTAAGGAGCCGAGGCGACGACGCATGACCTCTGTAACGTTTAGGGGTGTTGGACACGTGGTGAGATCTGGTGTCGTCGTCCTTGCACGTCCAACGGTCCCAGTACTCTCGAGGTCCTTATATAAGGACAGAGGAGAGATATGGAGGTGGTTACTGTTCCTGTGTTCTTGTTGGAGATTGGGATAAGAACTTAGTGAAGTTGGAGCCTTTGGCGTGCAGAAAGCTTAGAACTTTCAGGAGTTGGCGAAATTTCGGGTTGTAGGCGTCGTTGTCTCTGTTTTCTGATTGGAGGAGTGAACAGGTACGTCGTTTCTTGGCCTTTCTGGGTTCGGCTGGGGCGTTTGTGTGCATAGGTTTTGTTAAGGGGGGTCATATTCCGAGGGTGAGATTTACCAGCGGGTTCTGGGTCGCGCTAGGTCCGGTGAGGTTTTGGAGAGGGTGAATTTCGGATTGAGCTGGGCTTTCTGTTGCCACTCCAGGTAGGTTATTAAGATTTGAAATTTTGCGGGGAGGGTTAAGGAAGGCGATAGATAGGAAGCGATTGACCAGTTGTTTGTATCGCTCGCAGTATGGCACGAGAGAATCGCAATCGTGGTAGGCGAGAAAGTTCTGCTCGTGGAAGGGAAGGAGCTTCTCGTGGAGGTGGCGAGGGTGTTTCTCGCGGTCGAGGCGAAGGTATTCCCGGAGGGGGAGCTGTGGGTGGTCCCAGAGGAGGCGGAGTGGGTGCTTCCCGAGGAGGTGGTGAGGGTTCATCTCGTGGAGTTCCGAGTAGGGTTGGGCAAACTGTGGGTCCCGATATACCTGAGGTGGAGGACGTTGAAGTGTTGGAGATTCCGCACTCGCTACTGGGGCGGTTGCTCCTTGGCGATATGCCCATAGATCAGCCCGGTCCGAGTATGGTTGAGGAGCAGATCGCCGAAATGATGACAACCTGGGGGATTCCGGGCAATGTCTTTGTGAGCCCTGGAAAAATGTATCGAGCTTATTGGAGATCGTACGCGAAACTATTCAACGATCTCGATAAAGGTCAAGATGTTCGAGGAAATTTTCAGAAATTTTCATAAAGTGAAATCCTCAATTTAAGAGTTGGATAATAAAGTACACGTCACGACGAGTTTGTGGAAATTTTCGGGGAATTCTCCGGATACTCGAGCCATTTATAGCTATTTTTCGAAGTTGTGGAATTTTAGAAAATAAATTAAAGAAATAGGATTTTCTGCGGTGCAATCCTGGCCGTTCATCTATCCACCGCTTCATCCTGGCCTTTGATTACAATTTTGGTTGAGGTATATACAGCCCTTGATCAGATCAAGGACAGAGATTGAATCAGAAAACACGAGAGAGAGAGAGAGCTGGGAGCTCTGACCCGAACGCAGCGACCCGGCTGTCGCGCCACCGTCCGGCCACCCCACGACGGCGCTCAGGCACCCACGTCTTAGTCTCGTCGTCGCTGTCACACCTATGGTCTTCGATCGCCCATGCACCGGACAAGGAGGGAGAATCGACGGTGAGAAGCAGCGCCTGCTCTGGCGGTTCTGTGGTGCTTTCCGGTGGCTCCGGCCACCATCTGAGCTATATTTGGTATGAAACCTCATCTCCTCGTCATGCCCTACACCCCAGCATACTTAGTTTTTGAATTTGATCGGGTTTTAATGACTTGGTTTCTGGATTGCTTCGGCCTCCGTCGTGATTCCCGTTGCCGGCGACCGTTCTAGCTCTTTTCGACTTGGTTTCTGCCTAACCTGCGTGTGTAGATGCGTGTCGACTCAGACTCGAACTAACTTCCAGAAGTACTTGGTTTGGAGAAGCATCGAATCCTCAGTTCATCACCAACCCAGTTTCGACAGTGAGCTCGGGAAGCTGAGTTTGGGTTGGTTCAAGGGATTTAATATTTCGAAGGTATAATCTCGAACTAGATTCTTGTGCTGGTGATCAGAAATTATGCTACTGAGCTTGGTTTGATATAGTGAAATTGAGAACTGTTTTCGAATGGGTTATGTTGTCTTGTTTTAAGTTGTATTCAGATTTGTGAAGTGAGATTGTGGACTGAAATTGGTTGCATCTATTGCTGGTATTGGAACTTTGTAATCAATTGGTTGTGTGCGCAATGAACCGTGGAGTTGTGGTGGAGCTCGGGTTTGATTGGGATGTGTGTTTAGCTTGTTAAGTTGTTGTAGTTAGCAAGCTGGAATATACCTTGACTTGATTGTGGTTGCATGGTTGAATGGGTGTTGCATGTTTGAAATTGTGGCTGTTGTAAAGAAATTGTGTATTGGTTGTGGAATAATCGAAAAGTGGTCAAGTTGTGAAGCTTGGGTGTGCATAGTAATTATATCAGAAGCTATCCAACCAAATTTGAGATAGAATTAAAGTGGAGTGTTGAAGTAATAATAAGTAAAGAAAAGAAATTAATGTGTATACATGTATTGGGTGGCCTTAGTATATCGGGTGCACTCAATATATGTTTGGTCGATAACGTAACTTCAAGTGAATGTTTGATAATTAAGGTAATTATCGAACCTACCTCGGTTGGTCAAATGTGGTCAAACTGGTCAATGTTGGTCAAACTAAGTAGGTCGGTCAAACAGTGGTCAAAAGGGTTAACTCCTGGTCAAACCAGGAAAAGTTGGTTTGGACGATATAATAATCGTTGAGATTTTGTATAACTATTCAAAAGTTATTAACTATCGAAATGTCGGAACTTAGGACTCCAGCTACCCGAGGAACGGAAGGTTCGTGATTTCCGAACAACGTGAAATGGTAAAGCTTCGAAATCCAGGTAGGGGACTCGGGACTCTCTACTGGCTAGTGATTTTCCGTATTTAATTATATACGTGATGCATGATGAAAGTATACTGTTAGTTCAAATTTGAAATGTTTTTAAGTTAACGTGCGTATAAGATTGTTGATGGCGGTGTGTGAGTGCGGAAAGGTGGTCGATGACTTCCTTGGGGATTAGCCACCCCTAAACCTCCGGAGGGTTAGCTACACCGGTCGGACGGTGCGCAATCGCAATGACGACCCAGTTCCGTGTGTGTAGCTAGTGTGTTAAGTTTGGCGCTCTGTGACTGGTAAGGTCAGATGTTGGTTCTACGGAACCAGGCCATCAGGTAAATCGCACGTAGTTTTCTAATCATGCATCGGGTTTTAAGATGAATGATATTTTAAGTTTGTCGTTCTTACATATATATTCGCTTTGTTTTCACACTGGGCCCAATCCAAATTATTGCAAAGTTTTGGTTGATTTTCAAACTTAGCCGGAGTAGGTCCCATAGAGCAGCGAGGACGAAAGCTCACCCCTACAACAGTGTATGTGCTGGTACTGTGCACTGGTAACTGGATTGTAGCGGACGGAGCTGGGTGCGCGGAATTTGATAACCCTTCCGAATGGTAAACGAGTTTCTGATGTACTCTTGATCTTTATTTCTTGATCCACGCCATTCTGAAACTTGTTGTTGAGTGTTCATTGTGTGGTTAAGTCTATTAGTCCTCGACTATTCGAAAATGACAAGTTCTAAACTAACAAAGTGAATTTTGTAATTTCAAGAAGCTTTCACCTCAAAAGTATTTTAAATTCCCGCTGTGCGTTTTACGAAAAGTTTATCAACAAAAATGCCTTGCGGTTTTCTAGAATGTAATTCGAGCTTTCGATTTATATTTTAGAGACTCGCGGCACTGTGACGTGCTCAAGCTGGCGAGGTGCAGTTTGGGGCGTTACAGTCTTGTTGCGCCCTTTAAGGGATGGTGAATATTTTAGCCACCCTGTGGTGGGGTGGGCATGTTTTTACGAATATTAGCTCAAGTGTGGGTTGACGTTCCCGATACCGGAGGAGCTGCAATATCTGCTGTCGTGCCTGAATGTATCGCTAGGGCAGCTATCGCCAAACACGCTGAGACAGTTGATGGGGGTATTGCTGCTGTGGAAGCTCAGCAGACTGCTATGCCCCAGCATTGGCAAGTTTAATTCTATGTTCAAGATGTAATACTCGACGAAAACTGGCGATAGCGGATGTATAAATTTTAGGGCACGTGGCCGCACGATTATTGAGGACCTGCCGTCAAACATTTATGCTCGCTGGCGGGGAAGGCCTTGCCTGGTTGGAGGCCGCTGGCAGAACCCGGACATGGTGCATCGGGTTCCGACCCGTTTCCAACCCATCTGTGAGTATCGTGATTGCATTTTTGGTGGACTTTTGCCTTTGGTGTGTGTGCTAATAACATGTCTTTGTATCGTAGTAATGCAGGAGGTTGACCTGACCACGGTGGAGCGGAAGCGTGTGGCGAGGGTGATGGGTGCGTTTCCCAGTGGAGCAAGGGGGTTCTATCGCCTGTGTAGGCTCCCGATATACGAGAGGTTTCAGTTGGGTTTTTTTTGCTCATGGTGTTCGATCGTACGTTGGGTTGTGGCCTCGTTAACATTATGTATGTATGTTGCAGCGGATATGCCGAACGAGGCCCCTAGTAAGAGTGATGCTCCGTACGCCGAAGTTGATCCGATACCATAATCCAGGGGTTGTTGCGAG
>LYNE01012714.1:1167-11349 GCA_001662545.1 Rosa x damascena | reverse complement strand
ACTCATTCGGCCCCGATGGTCAATTCAGTCTTCTTTATCTCCTAAATATCAGGATCAGACAAATTCTCTGACGAGCTGTATAGGATACTGCTAGAAATACCTCACACATGTAAAAAATAAAGTTAAACAGAACCGATTTACATGAAATAAAGCTCTCTCGAATTTCTAATGCAAATTTTCTTGGGAGCTCCTCATTAATTTGGCTAGGATGGCTGATAAACCAGAAACTTGAGAAACCGAGCAAAATACTCATGTAGCGAAGACACATTAAAGAAAGTACAAAGGGTGATCCCCATCCATCTTTTAAAGTATATATAGGTCATTACAGTAAACCCATAAACAAACTCACCATATTGAAATAAAGTCTTTCGCAACAATGGTTCCACCATGTTATAAGCAGTTGATTTACAGTTATCTAGTCGTCTAGAATCTAGATTGAAAATTTGAAATTTAGGGAAAAGGCATGGCCGCAAAAGAAAATGTGGTGAGAAAAGTTAGGACAATTATCTAGTCTGCAAATTCATGTTCAGGAGGACTATAGTCAGGATCCTCCCATTCATAATCAATCCCAGCTTCATCTGCAAGGTCAGTTATCTCAAAAAGTGCTTCACTGTGCAACACGTACACTTCCTCAGATTCAGAATGACCCCAACCTGTCTGTTGCTTGAGCAAGATCACTCCTTTCATTTGATCAACAGTTTCGACTATGATCCACTCAAATTGACTCAATGTATTCATGTCTGCTTCAATGCCAACTTCATTGTATGTAATGTCAATTTCAAGTCTTCGCAGAAAAGGCTCAGCACCAACCAATCCGACGAGTCTGTCCCTACTCTGTTTGAGGACACTCAGAGTGAGCTCACGAGCCATGGGTGTGCGGAGACAAGCAAGGCTGCGGCTGACCATTGGCTAACAAAATAGTAAAACAGATCGAGTAAGGTCAAAACCAAATCCCAACTAAGCAGCACAAATCAGAAAATCACACAATACTTCTCTAAGGTAGCCAAGTTGTCTGAACAAGAGAAATTTGGATTCAAGCTTATTAATGCATGGACTTTAGCTACTGTCAAACACTCGAGTAAAGCAGTAGCAGGGGCAAAGACTTCCCATCAACCACTTGACCGGAGGAAACTGGAGCCAGACTCTCACTCTGCTAGCAACCCATAACCATTATTCCCTTCCCTTACTCTAAGCTCCATTATGAGCCATCTTAAAGCAAGTACGCAATCCTGAGGATCCCAAACAGTAATTTTAATCACACATTATTCACAGAACCCACTAACCCCTCCTTTGAAAGATAGAGATCGGAACTCATGTAACTCCTAAAATAGCAGCTCCAATCCTATCAATGATTTCAATAATCCACAAACTAAGCAATATAATCCAGCACACCTATTTCAAAAACTATTTCACACCTAGAAATCCAGCTCCAATCCTTCAAATCTTTCGCTTGTTAAAGATAAATTGGCAATCCAGAAAACCCAGAATCTTTAAATAAACAAAAAAATGGATGTCGACCCAAAGAACAAGCTAGACGAGCAGGATATCAACCCAAAGAACAAGCTAGACGAAAGGAAAAGAAAGCTGCTCTGAAAACAAACTCAGAATTCACAATCGGGTTTCTCAGTTTCACATCAAATGCAAATGGGTTTCTCTAACTTTCACATCAAATGCAAATGGGTTTCTCTAAAGTTCATATCAAATAGAAATGGGTATCTCACCAAATTCCAAGTATACATGATATAATAAAAGAACAAAAGATCAGAACTTGGAAAATGAATCCATACCTTGTTTCTGTTTTTTGCAAATGTAGAAGAGAGAAAAGCTCTTGCTTGAGAGAGCCAAGATCACTGTGAGGGTTTATGGGGTTTACGATTTGCTTCAAGACAAAAACAAATACATACAATTCGGACAGCTGTACATATACACTTGTATCGTCTACCCCTTATTTATAATTAAGCAAAATTAATTAAGCATAAGTTAATAGCGAATTAACTTAACCCCCTTTAATGCCTCTCTATGAGACATGTGGTGAAGTTAAAAAAAAAAAATAGTAATAATAAAAACAACTGATTTATAAAACAAAATTATACTTCTACCCTGAATTTGTTTCTCAATAGAGCTAAAAAAAAAAAAAGGTCTACAATACATTAACGATTGATTTGATCCAGAGGTAAACTAGCACGATTTATTGGTACACTATCAAGTAACTACTGCACTACTGTATATAGAACCATTTATTGGTACACTATTAAGTGACTACTGCACTACTGTATCAAATCGTACTACCTCTTTATCGAACCAAGTCTACTTCTATACCAAAGTAAGTCTACGTGATGGACCGTAAAACTTCCAATAATAAAACTATTATATACACGAACTCTGAAAATAAGGATTATACATAGTTCTTTTTTTTGACCGGTAGAACAATTCAATGTATTGATGAAATGAACCGAATTGGTTAGAATTATGTACACCATAAACAGAGGAAAATAACCTACGTTGGTACACGACTGCTCCTTAATTGAGCAATAAAGCTCCAAACTTTAACTAAAAACAAAAATACTTCGCTTCCAAAAGAAAATATTGATTGTAATTACGTAAATTGCTCACTATCTATCTGATTAATGGAAATTGTACATGACATAGAATTGGTCAGATTAATAAATTCATTGCCCACTCCTTTTAATTTCTAGGTGGTTAATAAGACGAGCATAACTTCTCAAAATCGTTTCCCACGGAAGTGATAACATGAGAATAAGAAAAATGAATGTCTGGTTCACTCATTCATAATAATTGTAAAAGTAACTTCCTTTCTTTTTAATGATTACATGGCGAGAGTTAGGGTTACAAACTCACATATTTTGACATATTTATTTTCATTCATCTCGTCTTAATTTCATATAAGCAAATGTGCCCTTATATTCGAGAGCAACTTCAGGCTTCCTTCGTGTGATCACTTCCTAGGAATGGCCCAAATTGCATGTAAACACCAGCGATGCTACTTCTTAAATACAATTAACAAAGCCAACACTCATTTGTAAAGAAAAATGGATATCGATAAATTATTAATCTCGGTTTAAATTTCTCTGATTCTAATGTAGCCACAACTTCGCTAAATGTATAAGATAATAATTTTTCGAGAATGATACTTCTATTCATACATCCAAATCAGCACATGGACCTCTTTGTATATTAGACCTCTAGATTACTTTTTGAAATACTCAATTAACTATGTACACCTACCTAATTTTCCCTAAATGTCATTAGCCCACAAAATCACCAAACTTAGGTTCCTAGACAAAATTACTGATTTCCAAGCGACCGGCGGGTATTTCCTTCCACTCCCATGCTTCAACCACCAAACAATAGAGAA
Source organism: Rosa x damascena (assembly GCA_001662545.1). Classification (NCBI taxonomy): domain Eukaryota; kingdom Viridiplantae; phylum Streptophyta; class Magnoliopsida; order Rosales; family Rosaceae; genus Rosa; species Rosa x damascena. The sequence continues at coordinate 7,973 of LYNE01012714.1, read as the reverse complement.
CTTTCTTGAGAGTCTAACATAATTAAGGAGAGGTATTGCTAGCTATTGATGACGGCAATACCTGGTAAAACAACACAAAAGAACCGTAATTGCCTAACTATAAAGTTGAATCTGGAAGAAGAAAACTACAAGACAAATTTATTAAATAGATAATAAGAGAACATGAATTGCAAATAAACCCATTTTGACAGGCACATAAAACACCAAAGGACCAAACTACCCTTTAATTTTGTACCATAAACTCTTCAAATTTCCAGTTCAGCATAGTTTTAATTCACAAGTCCTCGAAGCTGATACTCAAGACTAAAAACTCACTTGAATAATGAAGATCTCGAGTTGCCCGAGCTGTGGCAAATCCCATTGATTCAAGCTCTTGAAGCAATTTCTCGTTTACTCGAGGAACAGCCATCCCTGTCTGTATTTGGGTCGTTAGCAAGGTTTGCAGTTTTGGCTAATTGGAGGCCAAAGGGGGATGGTGAGGTTTAAATGAAGGGGGTTCAGAGAAACCCGCCATTGAAGCATTGTAAATATTGGAATATCATTTCAAGAGTCTTCTGCAACCTTTCTAACTTCTCAGATGTCAATCTTCTGATTCCCAATTTATACCTTTCGGCGTTATGGTTTTTACGAAAAGAATTAATCCACGTTGTTCTAGTGTCTTATTGGTAAATTAAAAAAATAAAAATAAAATAAAAAAGCAATCATACTTATTGTTCAACAAAAAGTCAAGTGTAAAACGAGTTAGCTCAGTGGTTAGAGCACCCACTACCTATGTACGAAGTCATGGGTTCGAGTCACCATGGGGACATGATCGTGAAACCCTTTTATCCTCTTTTAACAAAAAAAAAAAAAAAGTGTAAAACGAGATAATGTATGTAAAAAACTAAAAATATATTTTCTTTCAGATACTTTACTTTTTCCTTACACCGTACCTAAAACGAATTGAATTTCATCCTTAATTTTTTACAATGCATGCACTAGTTTTGGTACCTTTTTTTTTCCTTTTTTTTTTCCATTTTTCTCAACAGTCTTCGATCTGTTTTGGGCATCTCGTTAATCACTGCGCTCTGCAATCCAAAATATATTGATTTATTGTTCTAAAATATCTATTGTGTATAGACTAGTAGAAAAATACCTTTCATTGCCCAAAAACTCTCAAGGCAGCTTGCAATTGTAAAATAAGAGCACTTGGCTTTGCCCATTTACAAGGACTTGCCCTGATGAATGAGGTCATCATCTAAAAATTGAAATTAGGACTCTGTTAATGCATATCATAATAAGGTTATGAAAGAATAGCAAGACCCGTAAAGAAATTTACTTTCTGAGAAAGTTAGCGTTGTTATTCAGTGTGTACAATCTCAACTAAAACTACTGCTTAAAGACCTTTTGGAGCAACAGTTAGTAGAGTACAACCGTCATGTACATCAATACCTCTAGAACTTCATTAATAATAACTCCGTTAAACTAATAATTTTTCTTAGTCCTGAGAACTTTTATTTTATAAAATTTTTACCATAATCATTAATATTCATAAATACTTGAGAGCTCTTTAATCCGATTGTTTTATACTTTGTAAGCTTTTTCGTTTACTTTTCTTTTCTTTTTTTGAGAGAAATGAGATCAATTATTATATTAAAATTCAGCAAGCAATACAAAATTGACTCACCTATAAGAGTTAACAAAATGAGCCAACTCTCAGAGTATAAAAACCTAACGAACAAGCTCTCAATACCCCTAGTACACCCACATCTTTATAAAATCTATGCACCATTATTCTAGCAAAAAACCTAGTACTTAGAAGATAGATTAAAATGATTAATCAGAGTGCAGATCTTTTGGGACCTGAGAAAAATTAAAAAAATACTAGGAGTACTGGGTGGAAATTCACCCTCAACTCCTTCAATTGAAAAAAAAATGTCCTAGTTTTCATTTGGGCCCAAACCCGACATAGGCCCAGATGGCCCAAAGTAGGGAAACCCTACTAACATATCCAACTAAGGAAACCAAATATAACAAGGAGACATCTACCTATACTCATTAGGGTTTATACACATCTATTTATATTCATTCTCTTTCAAAGTTTCACTTGATCTACCTTTTCATCAGCAGCAAGTATTGTGGTATATTTTAGCTTAGAAGTGTATGATGGCTGAAGAAAAGTTTATCGGAATCTGTGCATCTCCACTCCTTATGTTCTCATACTCGGACCCGGACAGTCCTAGTTCTCAAGCCAATATCCGTGAACTTTTAAACCTAACAGAAGATCGGCCGGAGCTAAATATCAATAAGAACCAGCGCTGTTCCTATTATTGTTCTCTAGGATGCTTGATGACTATATCTGAAGACTACAAGGTTAATTTGTTGAACCCTTTGGATCATCATCGCGCTCAAATCAAGCTACCAGATATTAACATGGTTAAAACTAGTGTTAAAGGGATTAACTCTGGACTGAGGAGGTATGACCATATGATTACCAAGTTTGTCTTATCGTCGAACCCTTTTTCGTCACCGGAATGCTTAGTTCTGGTAAGTTATTATGAGACTGCCAGTGGTTGGGGGTTTTGCAGACTAGGAGAAGATACATGGACGTACGTAGCCTGGACTCCAATACTCGATTTAATTTATCACAACGGGCAGTTTTATGCGATGGATTTTAGTGGCAAAATCTTGGTTTGTGATGTTGAAGACCCAAAGCAACCAAAGACAACTATTTTGCTATCAAAGAAGATACCAATGGTACCTATGTATGGGCAGACTACTAGTCAAAGCTTGTACATGGTAGAATCAGCAGGGGCCTTGTTGGTGGTTCTGCAATCTAGGCCAAGAATTGGATCAATTGAAACCACCAGGTTTAAGGTATTTGAGGTGCCGTTCGGTAGAGACCAGGGGTGGGAGTGGTCAGATTTGGAGGTAAAGAATTTGGAGAATAGAAGTCTATTCTTGGGATGTGAAAGTTCTTCATTCTCTGTTGATGGCTCAGACTACTACTCTGCAGGATGCAAAGCCAATTGCATATACTTCAACACTAAATGGTGGGAGTGGCTTTCAATTCCAAATTCAAACTTTGCTCCGGCTGTTTTTATCTTTAACATGGAAGATGAAAAGGTGGAGCAACTTTCAGTACCTAATATTTTACAAGCCCCACTACCTACTTCATGGATACAACCACAACCACCAAGTTCGTAGGTGAAAAAGATCTAATGCGACTATAAGACATATGCTTCTTTTTGTTTTACAGTAGTGTTTATTTTTCAGATTTCGGTACTTTAATTAATTCTAGCTGTTATTATTTTGTTTCCTGCAACACTGAATATTTATTTTATAGACTCAGTCTTCCCCAGACATCTGTTGTAGAGAATTGAAGAACGTAGTGAGATTCAAACAATTATTCCAAATTCAAGGTTAATTAAGCCTTAACTCAAAAGAAAACATGTGCTTCATAAGTTGTAACGAAACAGAGAAGTTTGCAACCTCCAAAATCCACAGATAAATTTTGCGATCTCCAACTAGTACTGGAGCTGTTGGTTGGATGAGATTTAGATACAACCAGAACATTCACTTTGTAAACCTCAAGGAAAAATATTTACTAATAACTCTCCAAAAAATTCTTTAATAGGCTCACTGTGCAGTAATGGCAACTCCTACACATTTTAAGAGGGATTTTGTATGTCTCATGGAGCCATGCTAATAAAGGGATGCAGGGCGACCTTTAAAGAAGTTTACAGAAGATAAAATAAACTTCATTCATTTCCAAGCTCTTACTTTTCCAGAGTAAAAATTGTTACAAGAAGGCAAGACACTAAACTGTAAGATTTTAACATGAAATCTGTAGAGCATAGTTCATCGATACTGCATAATAAAACCAGTTTCCCTTCTAAGTTTAAGATCTAAATAAACTGAACCTGATATTACACATCTCTTGACAGAAGGCCAAAGAAAGGGTTTGTCAATGCAGACTTCAGTTCAGAAGCAGCGGAGTATAATGTTGCCATGTCAACCTTATCACGAGGAAGCTACAAGAACTCTCCTGCTTCAGTTCTCTCAAACCCACAGAGCTCAAGAAACTCTATTCCTCCAATCAATCTTCCAACTCTATCCTGTTCGAGAATTACAACAGCAATTTTACATATTCACGAAAAACAAATTTAGATAAGATATAACAGCTATTAGTTGAATTTATTATACACATTTTTCTTTCTATTTTGCAATATACTAATGTAAATACCCAAAAACAATGGTCACACCCTCACCTTCATCAGTATTCTAAGTCTTCTGACAGACAGCCATTCCAACATGACCATACTGAATGTGCCAATACCCTACACTACAGACTCACTCACTCGGAAAAAAGAAGAGGAGATAAGTCAAGACAGCATCTTACCGAGAATGACGGATTACTGAGTCTAATCTTCCGGAATTTTTCTTGATCGGGATTCTTTGCAACATTTCCAACATAAATCAGCAGAGTTTGGAAGGCTCGTCGTACCCTAGCATCATCATCCCAAATCCACCCAAACATAATAAGATGGGAAAATCTGCATGCTGAAAGTAAAACCTTCATACATTTTTCTTGTTTTTTCTTATAAGCGCACAGTATTTTAGACTATTTAGCCAATTTATTTTTCAATGACCAGACTCTAATAATCCTATTGGACTAGAAAAATACATAGCTGTACAACGAGATAAAGGTCTCCTCGAAGTTATTCCCTCCAACCAAGCTATACATATGATGACAATTTAATACTCAATTTCAGTTGCATGCCATATAGTCAAGGGAAGATTAATTTCTGATAATCTTGTAATAAGCCAGTATGAGCACCTTTGACAATACTGAAAATTCCCAGGTTCTTGTTCCATTACCAGAAACATATATTTAATAACAGAGAGGAAAGACCTTTATTCACCTTGTGCTTGCGCCTCAGAGACCTTAAACACTCTCTCATGTGTTCTGACTTTGCAACAGATCGGACGGGCAATGATTTCTGCCAGTAATTAGTAGGAAGTGAACATCAGGATATTTTATATTAATTCCAAGAAAAACCTCTTTATTTATTTATTTTATTATTATTTTTTTTTTGTTATTTTTGTCAATGAGATAGAGGAGCTTTTAAATCTATAGACATGACAAAAGATATTGAACCTGGATTTCCCCCCTCACAGGTATAGAAAGTTTCGCAGATGCAGTGTGTCCTGGTGGCAATCCAAGTTTAACTTTTCTTTCTAACTGTAATGGTATGCATAGTTGCATACAAATGTTGTAGTAAATTCAACACCATAGAGACACTGTTAGGGAAAAATCAAGATCATTGAACGGAAAATGAAGATCAAAGTCGATCAGTACAGCCAATATCCCAATTTGACAGTAACAGTAATTATTGGCGTTCTAGTAAACTCCATCCTCAAAATTGTATCCTGTTGGTACTAGGAATAATATACTAGGATTGAGCGGCTAGGGAGGAAGTACTCCAGAACTAAGGAAATGATCAAAGCTGTACTATGAAAGGAAATGATTAAAAGCAAAAAATAGAAGCATGTTGCAAAGCATCTTATCTTGTTCCAACTTCCAGCGAATTCTCTCTCTTGCTCGTTTCTCTTCCTCTTTCTCAGAATTCCGAAACGCTATATTACTGAGACAATAAAATACTTATTTGACAGAGAAGTTCCAGTTCTCAAATACAAATGGGCTAAAACAAAATAATTCAGATGGAATTCTCCAACAATAACTAAATTGACAAACCATTTTCGTTCATTGTCTTCTAAGATTTGCTTTGCTTCCATGAGTTCCTTACCAGATCGAATTCTCTCCTGAAACAAAAACAGTTTAAACCCTAAAATAGAAGTTACAGCTTAAGAATAAAGTCGAGACGAAGCGATGTAAACTAGCATGTCTAAACAAATAAGTGAACACAATTCCAACTGCAACTTCAGTCCAACCAAAACATTAAAACAAGCAGCCATATATATGTCTTCCAGACTGAAGAAAGTGTGTGGCCAGTTTATTATTAAATCATATTACTTGCCATCAAGCAACAAAGAGAGAAAATTCTATAGATAAATGCACAATACCTTCTCCCTTTCTCGTTCCATTTGTAATTCCAGTTTCTTTTCTTCTTCTTTCCTCTTCTTGAGTGTTTGATCCCTGAAAAGATGCAATAGAATGACAACAAAATGGAACAGGATGTAAATATTTATATGCCTCGAGCTAGAAGACTTCAAACATAGAACCATTTATAGAAATGAAATATTGGTGGATTAAGAGTTAATATACCTGACCGGCAATTGCATATAACAAAGAGAAAACTCGTATATCTGTGTGTGTGTGTGTGTGTGTGTGGTGTAACTACAAACCCACAGACAATGAGAAAGTAACCTTAACTCTTGTGCTTTTATTTTCATTGTTTCAGTGATATGGAATGGCTGTGGAGATTCAATATCAATGTCTACTGTTACCTGTGAGTAGACGAACAGTTGAGCCAAAGTAAATCCTGTGACAGTATGTGCAGTAAAAAATGATTTTAATGGCTAAGGATAATATATTAGGAATAATATATTAGGATATAATGATTGTATCCTTTTGGTACTAGGAATAATATATTTTGCAGTAAATTCTATCCTCAAAATTGTATCCTTTTGGTACTAGGAATAATATATTAGGATCTAATGGCTAGGGAGGAAGTACTCCAGAACTAAGGAAATGATCGAAGCTGTACTCTGAAAGCATATTATTAAAAGCAAAAAATGAAAGCATGTTGCAAAGCACCTTATCTTGTTCTAGTTTCCAGTGAATTCTCTCTCTTGCTCGTTTC
>LYNE01012713.1:0-11350 GCA_001662545.1 Rosa x damascena | reverse complement strand
TGCATGTAGTTTCATTTGTGGCAATGGAACTCTTACAGTATCTTGATGGTGCAAATCCAGGAAAGTTTTAGGGTTTCGTCTATCTTCCATAAAAGCTGTGATCTTAATAAGTGCGGCACATATATATGGACTAGAAAATAGACAAAGCACTACATAGACCAAAGTCGAAACTCTTCCTAGCAACTTAGAAAGATCAATTTTCTTACTTGGCATAAGCTAAACTGAAGGGAGTTAAATGATTTGCAAAATGATACTCACCCAATTCATCGTTGATGTAAAAGGGACTGTTTTGGAGAGCCCAGTCAGTGTAGTTGAAACCAAAACGCCAGCCTTCAGAATCTCCGACGACAATAGTTTTGGCCTCACTCACTGCTAACAGAGAAGTAGCAGCTACAAGGAGAATGAACCCTAATTGTGCACGACTGTAATTCATCAAACCCATACTGTGTCTTAAACTCAAATTGTTCTACTCCTTCAAAAATATTGATAATCACTTAGGAAACTACTGAATTGCCTTTAGAATTGGTGTGAGAGCTTGAGGGCTTATGTGGTTTATATAGGAAAAATAAAATGATTATAGAATAGCCTATTACTTTTGGTTGGTGAAAAATTGAAAACACGAGGCTTTATTGTCAACTAATTCAACAATGTCTTAGCAGATTCCAGAAGGAGAAAATCCAATCCCTATTTCTCATTTGGTAATTACTGAATTGCCAAAACTCTGACTATGTAACTAATTAAATGCCTTTCAAAAAAACAAAAGTAAATAAATGTAGCTTGCCTAAGAGCACAAGGACTCTTTCAGTATGACTACATGACCAAATTAAAAATGGGAGGGGTAGAAGAGTAAAACGAGTAGTTGACAAGGGAGATGTCGCAGTGTTGTGTTGTGTTTTTTTTTTTTCTTCGACGATGAGATGTCCTCGTGCGTTAGTCATCATAAATTTGGTCATTATCCACTTGTACTATAATTTCCTGCGGTGGCTATAATTAGTGGCGCATTAAAAGATGAAGGTCATCCAAGGACGTCTGAGTTTGTTAACATGATTCAAATTCAACTAATCAAGTCGAGACTCTCAGATTTGTATGTTCAAACTTCAAAGCATGGGCAGGTTTCCACTTTCGCACACTAATTACTTATTTCACATGTGTAATCACTGATGAGCTTCCGAGAGGTCAGGACTACGTACTCATGATTTAAGGATGAAAACTGACCGATATTAATTATTAATGATGTATGTGTGCTCTAATCGATCTTCGTCTGTTTAGTATGGTTGAGTAAACCATGCATATACCACAATTTGGTGATAAGTATCGGACTGACCTTGTTATCCACAAAGCACGACACACAGTAATTCGTTTTATATGTAAAGCCTAATAAGGTAATGTATACTCACATTGCCAGTTTGCTTCTAAACGGTGTAAAGAATACCTTTTTAAGCTCAATACTTGCGTGCGGACATAAAGTTCCTTGATCTTATTAACATTTACATGGCCTCGAGTCATTATTCATCCCAGCCCTGCTTGTCGGGAATGAAGATGGGAGTGGTGTAGTCGGATATTTTCTCCCAATTTGTACCTAGCTTGACTGATGATATTCCTGCAATTAATTTGATTGTAATGCCGGTCGATTGATGATCGACTCACACAGCTAGATTTGAACGATGAAAGCCGGTCTCTTGGCAGGGCTAAAGATTAGAATATATGCTTATAATCAAGTCCTCTTAATTAAAAGGCTAGCCAAAGCTGTATCTGATTCCGGTGTCCCCTAAACCCTAAAGTCCAATGAGATCTTGTAAACCCTAGTTAGTCAGGACCGAAGACATAACTTCCGTTCATGTACGTTCCCATGCATGTTCTGTTATGCCCCATATTTGAATTTACCGGTTTACTGATCATTTGGACGCTAACTGATCAAAATATTTACTTTTGTTTTCATTTCGAACACTTGGGAGGAACTGATCTAAAGTTGACATTTTCTTCAGTTCTTTTTTTTGGAAAACTTTCTTCACAGAAATTACAGAGGATGTTAAACCAAGTCCTTACACATATAGCACGCAAAAATTGGAGTTCAGTTAAGTAAATTACAATCTGCGGAAATTGAATTATTACAATGGAGTTTTTCAGAGACTTAGTAGGGGCAATATTGGTATTTCACATCGTATAGCATTAGTGGGAGGGAGGAGAGAAGTCCGAAAGCCCTGGACCCGACGGCGTGACCCAACCAGAACCACAGACACAGCAGGTTCTTCGCTGTCCGGCCACCACGGGTCTCCCCACCGGTTGAAAAAAGGACCGCCTGTCCTTTTTTCATCGATCCTTCACCTTCCCTTGTGTCAATTTCAGTGTATAGCGAGAATTGAAGCAATTAAGGGCTCGGCAGGCAGTGCGTCTCGACCTGACCGAAGCTCCATCCTTAGGCCACCTCAAGTCGTGCCACTACCCAAGACTTGAAGCCCTTGCCGTAGAGCCCTTAGAGCCATCGATGCCGAACCGATCAGAGGAAGGAGAATTGCCGACTTAAAGAATTCATATCCTGAATTGTTTAGAGGCATTTTCCAACCTCTGCACGTAATATTTCACTTTGTTGTAAATGATGAGAGTGTTGGGCTTGTAGATACGATTCTTTTGGTATAGGTCTTGTGGCCGAAATTAGTGGTCAGAGTGATGGAGCATGGGACTCACATGCCGCCATTTGCGGCAGCGCGTGGGGGCGTGTGCTGCCTCTTCTGGCTTCCTAGTCTAACCCATTAGGTAGAGCTAATTGATACGAGCATTTGGATACATTTTGGTAGATATACATTAAATGATTAAATAATAGGATCGATGGGGATTTCTGCAATTTTGTAAATTTGAGTATGAATTCATGTTAATCAGACAGTTAGAATTATTGAGTTGACGAAACTCTAGAAGTTTGAGCCAATTCCAATGTGAATTGGGATTTTCGATGAATTATTAAATTAGAGATTCAGAAAGAATTTGAATTTAGCTAAATGTTAATTTATTTCCACAGATTTGAGTGTTGATTATGGTTTGCGATCCCTTTGGATGTGATTTCATATTTAATTTATGATTTCTTTTATTAATACTTCGGATTTGTGTTTTATTTGAAATTATGATTCCCAATGCATGTCTTGTATTTAAGCTTGGGTATGATTTAGGATAAATGTTAGGGTTGAATATTGGATGTGATTTATGGATTCTCAAATTTTTATTGAATTATGGATGTTATGACCATTGATTATGATATTTTATGTTTGTGAATTTAATATTGTTTTGATTAGATGTGTAATGTTGTTCGAGACATTAGGAGAGAGTGGATAGATTAGTGGTCTCGATTTGTGGTTCTAGAAGAGAGGGGATGGACCGGTGACCATTATTGTTATTGCGGCACCAAAAGAGAGAGAATGAACTAGTGGTCATGGCTGGAGATGAGGCATCAGAAGAGAAGGGATGGACTGGTCGTCGATATTGTTGTTGTGGCACCAGGACAGAGGGGATGGACATGACCGTTATTATTACTGTGACACCAGGAAAGATGGGATGAACTTGTGGCTGTGACCAGAGATGAGGCACCAGAAGAGAGAGGATGGACTAGTGACCGATGTTGTTGTTGTAGCACCATAAGTGTCACACCCTGATTTTTATACATAATTAAAAATTAATATAATCCCAGAATTATACATGCGTGATGGTTCAGCCATCAATATAAAGTACCTGAAAAAAAAAAATTCCTTTTAAAATCAACAGTGGCATCATTGTAATTTTAACAAAAAATTGTTCAAATTTGTAATTGCAGATGAAACATTAGGAATTAAGCCTACTTTATTTTCTTTGGGCCTGGGCTCCTTGTCCTTATTTGTATAAAACTTACACAAGGTGAGTTTTCTGTTTTTCAATCTTTGGTCGGTTACTTATATGTAATTTTCTGAATAAATAAGGGATGAAACTCACTCTGTCTCCTTTGTTTTCAATTTTCTTTTTCAAATTTAATGGGGCCAATTAGACAAATAGGAGACGAAACTCACTCTGTCTCTTTTTATTCTTAAATTTTTAATAATTTTTAAATTTTATTTTAAATTTCAATAAATTATTAAATGATAATAGGCGACAATAAATTTCTTTTTTTGACAAAAAATAACAAATTTATTATGGTTAATGTAGAGATAAATAGAGCCACACCATCAACATTTTTTCAACTCCATCTAATATGAAGAAGTTGAGCACTTTCACAGGTCTTCAACTAGAAATACAATTCTGCAACTAATTAAGAGCATCCATGTGTGAATAACCATAGACAACGTCCTAATAAATAGTAACTCACGAAAACCTAATAAGCTTAATGCATATAGCCAAAATCCTCTTCATGTTACCCCTCTTCAGCATCCATTTCGTGGGATACCATTATCACACGGCGGACACATATTGCTTTTCCATAGGCCGCAAACTTGGATTCCAGTTCATCTGTTTTCAATACCGTTCCAAATCACACAAGCTGCATATAACTTTACACTTTTCAACTTATTCAAACTCATAAAAATTGCAAACGTCTCCTGGACTTTTCCATCACCAAAACGTCAACAACAACTCACTAATTAATAAGCCATGAAATCCTAATAGTACTAGTATCAAATGCAAAAGAAACCACAACATTCTGGCAATGAAGAGACTCGATCAAGAGACATAATCGTACTAGAAATTTATCCAAAAAGACTTGAGAAATTATTCAAGCTAAGGGATAGTAGTAGTACCTGTCATTGATAACTTCCTCTTCCTGTCATTGGCAGATGTCTTATTCGGTTTCAACATCCTAAGAACCAACAGTAAAAGACGAAGTAATAATAAGTATTATAATACTCAGCAAAATAAAAATATCTTTATAGTAAATATCAAGAATGAAAATCAATACCAACAATTGAAATTTAAAGCATGTTAAAAAAATGACAGGTCCTGCTCTCTTAGAAGTACACACAAAACTGTTCCCAATCATATCAGACCTAAGCCACAAGAGTGCTGGCGCTGGTACATCAATTACAGGCCCAGATCTCAACCTTCAGAACCTCGCTCGCAGATAAATAAACTCTGCACCATATATCTGCAGCAACACATAAATCATGCAATCAGATAACTACATGAGAATTAAATGAGCTGATTTGGCAAAATTTTGTCGATTGGCGGAAACCACTGGCATAAACTAGCATAAAGCCAGAATTATGCAGCTTCTTAAAGAATATCAAAACTATTAACTTACCATCGTAATTTCTGGAAACAAAGCTAAGATGCAGACTTTAATTGAGTTTAGACGAGCAATATTAAAGAATCATTTACTGGGTAGGATTTAGAAATTTGAGGTTCTTTAATTTTTTCTCTCTCTTCTACGTATTTCAAAGGAAAGGTAGGAGTGAATAACTTTTCACGCTTCAAGCTCACTATAAGCTCTAACCTCAAATCAGTCTGGTAAATCTCCTTGAAACATTGGACCTACACCATATGATGAAAGACAAGAACTCAACGATGTTAATCAAACAAGAAAAACAGGCTCTATCTTATAAGAGCATGAATGATAACCTCAGCATTCACTGAAAATAAACGAAGGTGTGAATAAATATCAAACTTTTGTGTGTGTGCGTGTGCGCGCGCGCGCCTGCTTGTGTTTGTGCTTTGAAGAATAGGGTGAATGAGAATCAAGAAATAAAAAATAAAAAAACGTGTTGGAAACAATTTAAACGTGTTCAAATTGAGACATCTATCCAGAAGAACATTTTCTTTAAAAATTTGTAGATTTCCAATTCAAAAGGAATAGGGTTACTCATCAATCATTTCCTGATATGGCCAGCCTATCCCTCTCTTATAATGTCTTTCTTCTCATCCTTCACAGAAGTGAGATGAATTGCAAATCATCAAACCCTTGCTTGCCCAGCAAACCTACAACTAACAAAGACAACCTCAGCCCTTCTTTTGAATCTCCATCCAGCTAAATCCAGGATCTTTTGTGAGTCCTTTAGCTTTCATGTATTTCCTCATCATTCTCACTTTATCCCACTTCCCTAAAGCTGCATATACATTCGACACCAAAACATGATACCCCGTGTCATAAGAATTCAATTGAACAATCTGCTCTGAGACATGTGCAGCTATCTTTTCTTCTCCATTTTCGCGGCAAGCACTAAGTAAAGATCCCCATATACTTGCATCTGCCTTCATCGGCATTGTATGGATAAAGTCCTCGGCTTGAGCTAATAGCCCAGAGCGGGATAGAAGGTCAACTACACAAGCATAGTGCTCCATCCTAGGCTCAACTTTGTAGTGTTTCTTCATTCGGTCAAAGTAAGCCAGACCGTCTTCTACAAAACCTGAATGGCTACAAGCATATATGACAGCCAGAAAAGCTAGATGATCAGGAAGAACACCAGTTGCTTCCATTTCTTCAAAAGCTCTCAATGCTTTCTGACCTTCACCATATGTCCCATATGCAGAGATCATCGAAGTCCATGTCACCACATCCTTTATGTACATTTGCTCAAATATTCGTATGGAGCTTTCCAAGCTACCACAACTAGAGTACATTTCAATTAGTGCATTCCCAACCGGAACATCTGAATGAAATCCTAACCTGAAAATGCAGCCATGGATCTCTTGTCCTTTTTGCTTGGCAGCAAGTAAGGAACACACTGGTAAGATGCCTAACATTGTTGCTGCGTCAGGCATCACTCCCTCATTTCTCATTCTAAGAATCATTCTAAAACCTAAACTACAGTCTTCATTATGAGTGCATGCAGAAATTATGCTATTCCATGTTACAACATCACGTGCTGTCATGCTGTCAAATACTTTTAGTGCATCTTGTATTTTGCCACATTTAGCATACAAATCGACAAGAACATTGTTGACAATAACATCTGAATCAAATCCCAGCTTCACTATATCACAGTGGATCATTTTCCCCTGGTCCACATGTCTGAGTTGAGTATAGACAGACAGAATCGTCACACAACTCACAGAATCAGGTTTCATATTACTCCGCATCATCGTAAAAAGATTTAACCCTTCATCAAAACAACCATTAAGAAAGTAACCATTGATCATAGAATTCCATGACACAGAATCTCTGCATTCCATATAGTCAAATACTTCCCGTGAAGCTAACAGACTTCCACATTTTGCATACGTATCAATAAGTACATTGTTCGCCATTGTATCAAATTCAAAACCACTTCTTTTCATGTAGCCATGAACATATTTTGCAAGTTCCAAGTCCCATAAATGTGAACAAGCACGGAGCACGGATGTGATTGTTAGCAAATCAGGTGTGAATTCCTTTATCATTTCCCTGAACAAATTGATTGCCTCCTCAAATAACCCCAACTGCGAGTACCCACAAATCACAGTGTTCCAACTAACAGAGTCCCTAACTACCATCTCATCAAAAAAAATTTGAGCATCTTCAGACCAACCAAATTTGAAGTACATTGAAAGAAGCCCATTACTTACTAAAACATCTGCATGCACTCCAATCTTTTCAACCATAGCATGAACTAACTGACCCTCTTTAACATCAACCAAGCCTCCACACGCAGGCAGAACACTAGATATCGAAAAACAATCCGGTAACAACCCATCAATTCTTAATCTACGAAACATTTCCAAAGCTTCCTCCCAATATCCATTTGAACTGTACCCCGAAATCAGACTATTCCACGACACAATATCTCTTTGAGGCATTTCATCAAACACATGGCGTGCATTACCAAGTTCACCAAATCTAGCATACATATCTATCAATGCATTACATATATACAAGTCTGAGCCGAAACCCTTCTCCAAAATACGGTGATGCAGAACCATACCCTTTTCCAGATCACACAACCCAGCACAGGCATTGATCACTGAAGGAAATGTGTACCTATCAGGCTGAACATTCATTCCATGCATTTCATTGTAATGGGCGAGAGCTTTTGAGTGAAGCCCATTATGGATAAGTGCTCTGATGATTGAGTTCCATAGATAGGGATTGTGTTTGGGCCAAACTTGGTGGAAAACTGAGAGGGATGAAATGGGGTCTCTGAGTTGGGCATACTTGCTTATGAGTTTGCCAGAGAACAACACAGAATGGTGTAATCCTAAAGTGATGATCAGTGAGTGGAGTTTATGTACTTCTCTTCTAGTTTTACTGGAAGATAGAGATTTTGAGAACATTGAATAGACAACTTGTTTGCTAAGACCATAGAAGCTGCTTACGTTCGCAGTTCTCATTTGAGTACGAAAAAGAATGCCGAAGTTCGGCCCTGCATCCTGGATTACCCCTCTCTTTTCTCTTTCCAAAGACGCTGTCGTTTTATAAAATTGCGAAGCGAAATGAAAAGTGAAAGTAATTCTTTTTTGGGGAAATTACTGGTCCCCCCTATACTTTTTAGGATTCAACAGTTAAGTCTCTGCTATTCCAATTTTAACAGATAACTCCCCACACATTCAAATTTCACACAATTTGATCCAAAATGACCATTTTACCCCTCACTTCCTTTTTTTTATATATCTAATATATACACACACACACACACACATATATATACATATATCTACATATACATACATACATACATATATATATATATATATATACACACACACACACACATACACATTATATACACACACACACATATGTATAAAATTATACATATATTTATATATCTACATATACATATACATATACATATATACAGATCCTATCCAGAGCGGAGCTCCGCTTTGAAAATTAACGTGTGAAGTTCGAGTTTTCGGTCACTTTTCGGTCGCATATTCACATCTCGACCGTTCAGTTTTTAGGTACTAGTGTATAGATCGTTTCTGCAAATTTTCAGCCAAAATGATGATCGTTAAGGCATTGATAAGTTCCTTAAAGCTAGTACGGTTCAGGTTGACAGATTCAGTCAGTCCATTGGTTTAAACGAGTTAGATGACTTAATGATCGTCAATTTGGCTGGAAATTTGCAGAGACGGTCTATACACTAGTACCTAAAAACTGAACGGTCGAGATGTGGATATGCGACCGAAAAGTGACCAAAAACTCGAACTTCACACGTTAATTTTCAAAGCGGAGCTCCGCTCTGGATTGGATCTGTATATATATATATTCAACTTAGGGATACATACATACCCTAATTAACCTAGGCAACCCACGTGATCACCATGGACTTCTCTATTATGGATTTTGGCCACCATTCAATTAAAGCCAATATTCAATATGACGTTGGTTATAACCTATTGCAGGGGCAACTTCCAAGGTCATTGAAAAGTTGTGCAATGCTTGAGTATCTTAGACTGTCAAACAAGGCATTCACTGATGTTTTCCACTATTGGTTAGGAGTGCTCCCATAGTTGCAAGTTCTGGCATTACGCCATAATGGATTCTATAGTGTGATTGGAAAGGCTCAAGAATTTTCAGTAATTTCATTGGTGACTTTCCATATGAATACATCTTTGCTGGGAATACCACGAAAGGAATTGCTCCAAATGAGTCCCGGTATATGGAGGCAAACACAGATTCAAGTGAACCTATGGGTGATCAACAGTTTTACTACCATTACACCTTCTCAATCATGATAACAAAAAAAGGTGTTGAAAGATACTACGAGAAGATTCAACAAGACATGGGGGTCATTGATTTATCACGCAACAAATTTGAAGGGAAGATTCCTGCATTCATTGGGAACTTGAAAGGACTTCGCTTTCTTAATGTTTCCAACAACATTCTTAGTGACAGCATCCCATCGTTCTTGGGAAATTTGATATTACTTGAAGCATTGGACCTTTCATATAATGACCTCTCTAGAGAGATTTCTCAATAACTGGCAGAGCTCAAAAGGCTCGTATATTTCAACGTTTCTTACAACAATCTCGCAGGTTCCATACCACAAGGGTGCCAATTTAGTACTTTTGAGAGGACTTCATTTGAGAGAAACCAGGGATGGTGTGGAGAACCATTACCAAAGAAATGTGGAAATGCTAAGACCCCAACACCACTGTCACCCTCAAGCTTAAGTGGAATTGAATTCTCGATTGGAAATTTGCATTGTCTGGTTTTGGAAGTGGGTTGTTGGTTGGAGTGGTACTTTCGGAGATGGCCATCACTTGGTGTTGTGAGATAGTTGAAATGGTGATCAGGCTAATAAAAATTCACAGGGTACGTAGAGAAGGTCGTTGAGACTACAATGAGTTAAAAACCTCCGAACACTTTTTTTTTTACCTATAGAGTTAAAAAATTCTATAGTTTGGAGTCAGGATCCTATATAGCAATAATAGCATTAGCTGATCAGTTTTTTCCAATACAATAAGAGCTAGGGCTGGATTCGGTACTAAACCGAAGCCTTTTTGCCTCAACCGTCAGCCGAACCGATTGTGTCGGTAATCCAATTCTCAAACCGATACCGATCCGATATGATCGGTATACCGGCTATAGGTAACCGAGATCTCGGTTGGCATCGATTGGTTTTGAGTTTTTAGCCGATAGTTCTAAGTGAAATCTGGAGGAGAAGAAAGAAGATGATACAACAAAGAAACAGAAGAAATCAGAGATATGCAACCTAAAAAAGGCAGCGGAAATCATGGAATTAGGTACTGAGATTGTTCATTCCTGGAAGATTGTAGGAGATCTGTAGCTTAAAAAGTGTGAGATCTGCATATTGTTCCTTCAGCTGTGAAATTTGGAGACTATCAATGTAACAATGCCATGGACATGGTCTAAGATTGAGGGAAAGGGAACTGCATTCGAGATGCTTGAGTTTTCCAAAGTTGAAGTTGTTCAGCTTAATCATGTTGGTGACTGGGGAACACATTTTGGCATGTTGATTCAATACCTTTTTGGCTGGGAATGCTTTGCTTGTATCCGTGGATTTGTGAAAGTGTGAGATTGTGAACATGGCCATATGGGTTGGGGTTTATAGGAAGGAGGTGGAAGAATGGGGACGGATCTGGGTTTATTGGAAGGAGGTGGAAGATGATGAAATGGGTGATGTACAACACGATGAAAGGGATAAATATTTGGTTTTGTTTTAATTCTATCGCTTAAGATAGAATAAATATAAAAATTGTATGGATAACAATGAGAACAGCTTGTGCTCTAGTGGTTGAGAGCGAAGCTCTTGTACATGAGGTCTGAGGTTCGAACCTGGCCTCTCTTTTATTTTAATTCTGTTCGCATAAGACATAATAAATATAACATTTGTACATATTATAATGAACAGGCCCGCTCACCTGCGGGACGAAAATAAAGGGACAAAACGGGACAAAACCATTCCAGCCGTTGAATCTTAATTCAGTTGATCAAACGGACAAAACGGCAAACCATTAA
>LYNE01012710.1:0-11351 GCA_001662545.1 Rosa x damascena | reverse complement strand
GGTCCCCTAATTTGTTCTAGACATGCTCATCTACATATTCAAGAGTTAATCAAGCTCCTAATCATGCATCTAAGCCAAATATTACAGAAAAACATATTTATTACATTAAATCCATGCTATGGCTCAAACCTTAGTTTTCTAAATAAGCTACTCACTACCCATCAACTAATCAACAACAATATGTATCAAATTAAAGAGAGAAAGGTGAAAGGAAGTGAAAAGTAACAAGAACGTCACAAATTGCTATAGAGCAATTATGATAAATCTTGATTTATGGCTTTTCACTTTTACCCAAACTCAAATCTTGATACTCCTTGACAAATTGATGAAGATTTGTTAGTGAGGACATGAGAAAAGAAAAAGGAAATGGACGAAATTAGGAGACAGCGGGCTGCCCCTTTTTAGGTAGTGCGGTGCTGTGTGTTGAGGAGAGTGAAGAAGAGGTCGTGAATATATATATTGGTCTCCGTGTGGCTGCCAGCAAAGAGAAAAGAAGAAATGATCATCTCGCGTGTGGGAGCGTGCAAGGAAGAAATGGAATGTGGTCTGCCACGTATCAAATCTAGATTGGTTTCCAACCAATTAAATAGCAACTTGTAATTGTAATGACTGCACGTGATGGCTGTGGCTGAAACCAAATGTAATCAACAGTTTGATTAATCAATCAAAGGTGTGATTACTTAATCAAATCATTGATTATTTAACACAACTCTATTTCTCTTTTCTACAATTTTCTTCTTCTTCTTTTCTATTTTTTTCTTTCTTCGATTCCCCACTTGCTACAATCTCGAATATTTCCATATATATTGTCAAGGGACTAGTCAGGTTTCTCTCTCTAGCTTGCATTGATCATGGTTGACTTGGCATTGACTTTTTGTCGAAAACTCTAATTTGCTCCAATTTTTATTGGTTTCTGCAACTCCACTTATTTCTTACAATATATATAAAATTTGATTAATTATATTAATTAACTTGAGGATTAGCTTAATTCTAGTATTTTAGATATAATTACACGTACAAAAATGCATTTAATCACTAGTACAGTAGTAATATTAATTGACAATTTGCTCACTGTAACTGCATGCAACTTTCCCGTTATAGTAATTAAACAACTTAAGTTTTAATCCTTTGTAATATGGTCTTAATCTTGTGTTTGAAGCTAGCTCTAGAAACTAAATAAACAAAAAATTTCTTGCCATCTACATAACACGGTCCTCCACTTACAGATCGACCATAAACCAGCACTATGTCCTGACTAACTGACTTGTTTAACTCGATCACGTGTTGGGCAACTAGCTGATGACTTCTTCCCAGTCGGTGGTTAATTCGGTTTCTCAACTAGTCGTCCTTATACGTAGAGATGGAAATAACTCAGTCAAGTCGCCCAGATCATAATTTTCTATCAAGAGGAGACTTTTCCTTTTATAAAATATGGACATAGTGATTAGTCATCATATAGCTTTGGATCGGAGGGCTCTTCATGGAAACAATTTTCATTCAACTGCCTGCGGGATATTCGATCTTAGGATTGACTGACTTTGTAGTCTGGTCTTTTTCTTGCGAGTTGCTAATTTGAAAACTATTGCAACTTGCACATTCTTTTGATACATCACATATATGCGTATTCAATACTTTAGTCATATCACGAATCCTACCTGTTCTGAAAGCCAGTTCTCCTTTAAACTTTCTTCGTTGTATCTTTTATCTCGTAATTTTTAATTTGTAGATATTTTTATGATTAATCGATCTATTGTCTAGGGTTGATGATATGGCTAGTATGTATAAGACAAGTCTCGTTCATGATATGGCTAGTCTCATCTTCTTTCTATATCCTTCATCGGTTGGATGAAATTGCTTTGGCTAAATATGGCCAAATGAGTTTTCAGTTCACTACCCAACACATGCTCGTACGCCTATTGTATGTCTCAATTTTTTATATAATTGGGTCAGACTTTTATAGTGACATTGGACTTTCTTATCTTCAAAAGAGATTTGGCTTCATGGTCTACTTAGAGCAAGTTCACCCGTAGTCAAGAAATGTCAAGGTCGAAAAGTCAAGAATTCGACCAGTCAAGTTACTGTTCACTGCCACTGGACATGGGTTTCCACCCGTTTTTTATCTTGACCTGTCAAGACTGTTTATTTTTCACTGTTCATCGATTTTTTCTTACATAAATGAAAAACTAGGAATAAGTACAATACAACGTTATTTAGTTGTTGTACGAGAAATTCGGTTTCTAATCGATTTTTATTTTCGAAACAAACGTTATTTAAGGAGTCGTGAAAATTGACTTTTTATACGTTCTGAATTTGGGAAAACTTTCTTCATGAAAGTTGTAGAGCTCGTCGATACGATCTCATGCATATATGGAACGCAATATTCGGAGTTCTTATGAATTTATTATGAATTTTTGAAATCTGAAAATTTTCTATAAATAGCAAAAAAAAATTCTGTTTTGTTTCAAAGGACGAAATTTTTTCTTTTTTTCATTTCCCCCCTCCGGTTCTCTCTCTCTCTCTCTCTCGCCTCCAGACCTGGCGGGTTTCGTCCGACCCGACCCGCCTGTTTCTCCCTCCTCCGACATCCTCCGTCCAAGGACCCGGCTCCCCCGAGGTCGTCTCACCTCGTCCGGCCTCTCCGTGGAGTCAGCAGGCCCAGACGCTGCCCCCAGGCAGAGATCGAAGCAACCCAGGCGGAGCAAATCGTCCTCCGGTGACTGGGCTTCAGTTTCTGCTTGCTGCGGCGCCACGCGTCAGCTTCTCCTGCTTCAGTCTCTTCATCAGCGCGTCTGTTTCTCTTCTCTCTCCGCAGACGTCACCCACGTTTGGGTGTGAGCCGAGCTGGCACAGGCCTTGGCTGGGTCAAGGAAAATGTCATCCTCTTGCCTTTTTTCTTGACTTCGGTCAAGAAAATTCATCCTTTGCTCGGTCAAGCTTGTGTTGGTGGAAGAGAGATTTTGGGGTTGGCCGGTCACCACCTCACCAAATCCATGCTTTGCCCGGTTAAAGAGAAACCGGTGGACTTGCTCTTAATTATCTTCTTTTTGTTTAAAAAAAAAATTGTTTTTGCTACAAAGAGAAAAACAAATGCAATTTCTGGCCACCCATTCTCCAATACTGCATGTTATGACTTGAATAGACTTTTAGAAGAAACATTGAATTTTGTTCAACGATCGTACAAAACTCTCTATCACTCCGAACGGACTACTATTCATATTGTCAATAAAAGTAGGATCGATTCAATGTCTTCAACGTTCAACTAGCTATATGGCATCTTTAAAAGTTTTGGTCAATAGAGAACCAGTCCCAATGTCCCATTGGAAGTCGCTGTGCAAAATAATGCAACTCGCACAGAAGCATCTCGTGGGATTTTTTACGAGGTCCTAATTTTGAAGCTGATGACATTGTACGCAACTTTGCTTGCTTGTGACATCACATTTTGATAATTGTTTGACATCAGACTGTAAATTATTTTGGCATATATAGCATGGTTGAAGAACAGCATATCTTATCGTACTTGGAGAGGTATTGGGTCGTCTCACTCTTTTGCCTAGCTAGTTACGTAGGTTAACTTGTTGAGAATGTGAAGTGCATATATGAGAAATATAACATTACCTTACGTAAATAAAGGGTTGGTATGGGCTTGTCCATTCGCATGCAGTAGGTTATGGGGTGGCGCTCAAGTTACTTTATAGTGATGTTCTAGGAGGTTAGCTTGCGTGTGAATCTCCAATGGGCACATATGTTTTATGTGATCTGATCTAAGTTAGCTTCATGTTTGGTTTCAAATTCATCACATGTGTACGTGTTGCGAATGTGAAGTGTTTTTCTTTTTAAAAAAAACAAAACAAACTCAAGATTTTCTAAGTGTCTCAATCTATCCACATGTTACGAATTAATTTTGAACGGACGCTATGATTGATTTCACGTTGCTAGATTTGAGAAGAATGATGTAGCCTCTCTTGAGATTATTCATCTCATATGGGAACAATAAAATCTTGCCTATGAGTTTATAAGGGTTTGGATCACTCCATCCATTGCTAATCGGTTTTGGATGTAAACACCAGATTACTTTATCATGATATCAGAGTCGGGTTATTCCACGTGTGCATGCCTCACAGTCACACAGGTTCCACGTCACCCAATGTTGTCCACGTGTATGACTTGAAAATTCACCAAACGTGCGGAAGCGTGTTGAGATTATACATCCCACATGGGAAAATGAGACCTTGCGTATATGTTTATAAGGGTTTGGGCCACTCCATCTATTGCCAATTGATTTTGAATGTGAACTCTCCAAATTACTTTATTAACCTCGAATGGTAAGCAAATGATAAAAGTTCCTCCTAATGGCTCAGCAGAAAAAAGAAAAAAGAAAAAAGTGTCCTCCTTATTACTGTGGCTGAACCTCTGCTTGCAGATCGTCTAAAAAACTGCATTCTGTAGTGTTAGGCAACTAGCTAGCTGACTTCTTCGCGGTAGGCGGCTAGCTGGGATTCTGAAGTGGTCCTCATAAGTAGAGATGCAAGGAACTCTATCTATCATTTCGCCCAGATTGATTCGATCATCATCGATCTTTCTAAAAATAGGAGACTTTTCTGTTCAAAGACTTTTCTGTTCAAAGACTTTTCTGTTCAATGCAAGAAATCATGTTCATGCATTGGCCTCTGCTGGATGTTCGATCTTCGGGAGATTCACAGACTAATTGTTTCCTTGACAGTTGCTTTAGAAATTAATGCAACTTGTCCACAAGATTAATTATTTTGTATCAACAGGAGATTCACACGCATGATGCATGCATGTGTTAGATACTTTTTCGTCACATCTTGAATCCTAAATGACGCTTTCAATTCTTCGTACTACTTTTTTTTTTATTCTTCATTAATTACCTTTAGAGAATGAATATCAAATAATTGAATATATTGGAAAAATGCTGATTTTCTATGACAATATATGTCTAATTATTATCAAAGCTCGATAAATCATTTAATTTTTATATATAGGTGCATGAAGATATATACAATAGTCAAATAGAACAAAGGAACAAGAGATTGAGATTTTCAGATTCTGAACGGAGTATATATACAAGATACATCAAGACCTATTAGGAAACTAATTACAACAGAATAATCCTAATAATACTCAATATTCACAATCCTAATTACATGGCATGACTAATGCCAACACTTCCCCTCAAGTTGGTGCATACAGATCACGGATGCCCAACTTGTCAAGTGAGTCATAGAAGACTTTACTCGAGAGAGCCTTTGTAAGAATATCTGCCAACTGTTCTTCAGTAGGAACGAAGGGAAACATAATTATCTGTCCATCCAGCTTCTCTTTAATGAAGTGTCGATCTACCTCCACATGCTTCGTGTGATCATGCTGAACAGGATTGTGAGCAATTTCAATTGCAGCCTTATTATCACAATAAAGCGGCATAGCCTTTTTCTGCCTGAACCTCAAATCCCTTAACAAATTTCTCAACCACAACATCTCACAAAGTCCTCGGGCCATTCCTCTATACTCTGCTTCTGCACTAGAACGAGCCACCACCTTCTGTTTCTTGCTCTTCCAAGTAACCAAGCTACCTCCCACAAATGTGAAGTAGCCCGAAGTAGACTTGCGATCTGTAATATTACCTGCCCAGTCCGCATCTGTGTACCCGGAAACATCCAAGTGACTGTGTTTTGAAAATAGTAATCCCTTCCTTGGAGCAGACTTTAAATACCTCAAAATACGAAATACAGCATCCATATGAGTCTTACTGGGATTATGTATAAACTGACTCACCACACTAACTGCATAGGCTAAATCTGGTCTAGTGTGGGATAATTAAATCAACCGGCCAACTAACCTCTAGTATCTTGCTTTATTCGTAGGTACTTGATCCAAGTACTCTGCTAACAGATGGTTTTGCTCAATAGGAGTATCAACAGGTTGACAGTTGATAGCTAAATTTAAAGCTATTGATTTTCCTTATTCTCCTGCAAATATGTCGATTGTAATATAGGGAAATAAGGGTCTCCCGCAGAGGATTAAGTTAAACTAATTGCTTCGACAAAAGTCACAAAACGTGACTGTAGTTCCTATTGAACAGCAGTCAAAAAACAAACTAAGAATCTAACCAAAACAACCCAGAAAAATATGAAAATTTACAGAGACATACTAAACACACAAAGCGTCCAGCACCAAAAATTTGGTGAATTTTGGAGCTGATTTTCTATGGGAATAAAATACAGAAAAACAGGGAACAAAAAGAAAAAAGAAACTGATCGAACAGATTTAAGATTGGTTGATATCAAGATGATGAAACTAGCTAGGAAGGAAGTATCCACCCCAACAATCACACACAACACACTTTGTCCAATTTACTACCAATTAGCTTAGTTGAAGACGCTCAGATTGGCTCGGTACGCTTGAACACAACCTATTACTCTTTCTTACTTTGTACGCTAGGCAAGAAGTGCTCTACACCTAGACTATTCCCAAGCAATGCAACCTAAAGGTACGTTTATTAGATTAAACATGCAGAGATCATTAAGTTTGAATAGAGTTTGAGAAATCACTAGGCATTGCGAATAACTTAGATCCTCGCTAAATCTAGGGTTTTGTTTACTTCCTAGTGAAAACTATCAATTACTTCTCTAGACAATTTGAGGAATCCACTTATTGATCTAGGCATCAAACATTCAAAGTATTAGAACCCTAGCCTGCATACTAAGTAGGCCTCTAAAGCACACAAACATAGAATTCATCAATGAGAAATCGGTAAACAAAACCTCAACTTTATTAATTGGAAAACAAATTGAATGTCAAAGCATGTTATGGATCATGTCTAGGGGCTTCAACTGCCCCCTAACTACTGAAAATTTAGTTACACATAATGGGAATAAAAAACACAAAGGAGTTCGTGGAGAAAGAAGACAACAAAAATCAGAAAATTGGAAAATACGGATCAGCGATCGATCGTTTATGGTGTGGTTCTGCAGTCTTGCTTTTCCTCCAGCTCTGGTGCGTCTATGCTTCTTCGTATGTGTGATCGTCCATTTCTTGAACGTCCAAGGAGAGATTTTATTCAGTTTGTAACTCTTTCCTTCTTTCCTTTTGGGACTCTAACTCCTTGGCTTCAACGGTAAGCCCCTTAGTTATGTTCTAATTGATTTAGGATTCATTGACATCCTTCTATCCAATAGGAGTAGCCAAGAGAATTAATTGTTGAATATCTTTTCCTTCATATTGCCTTAAGCTTGCTTGATTCATCAAGAGTCCACAATTCTCCATCAATTGCACATATCTCCTTCCTTTTGCTCTTATTTCTTTCCTTACTTCGGAAAACCTAATAAACATAAAAACAACTAAATTAACCAGAAAATAAGATAAACTAACAAAGTAAATATGGGAATTAACAACATTATTATCGCATAATTATTCTCCTATCAACAGTCAAGCATACCTGTTTCTGCTAGCAAGTCGAGAACATACTTCCTCTGACTCAACAAAATACAATCCTTCCCACGAGCAACTTCAATTCCTAAGAAATATTTCAAATTACCCAAATCTTTCATCTCAAATTCTAAAGATAACTGACCTTGTAACCTTTGAATCTCCTTAAAGTCATCACCTGTCACAACCATGTCATCAACATAAATAATCAAGGCAGTCACTTTACCACACCAATGTTTAAGGAACAAGGTGTGATCTGAATTGCTTTGTCGGTACCCAATTTTCTTCATGAACTTGGTGAACCTGCCAAACCAAGCTCTGGGAGACTGCTTCAGACCATAAAGAGATTTTTTCAATCTACACACCACCTGCTCTCCAGTAGAAGTACCATATCCAGGAGGAAAATCCATATAAACCTCTTCATGCAGATCACCATGCAAGAATGCATTCTTAACATCAAACTGTTGTAAAGGCCAATCAAGATTAGCAGCTAACAAAAAAGTACCCGAATTGTGTTAATTTTGGCCACTGGTGCAAATATCTCATCATAATCCACTTCATACTTCTGAGTATAGCCTTTAGCCACTAGTCTTGCCTTGTACCTGTCCACCGATCCATGCCATTTAAATTGTGTTTCACGGTATACACCCACCGACAACCAATTGTCTTCTTCCTGGGTGATAATGATACTAGCTCCCACGTACAATTCTTCTCAAGAGCATCCATTTCGACTGTCATTGCTTGCATCCACTTCTCATCCCTCATTCCATCCTGCACTTTACTAGGGAGAGACACAGAAGATAATTGATTCACAAAGGCTACATACGGTTTAGACAGCCTATGGATCGACACATAATTAGCTACGAGGTATTTAGCTTTTGCACTTAGAGTAGGTGCATAGTGCTTCGGGGGTTGACCACGGGTGGAACGACTAGGCAGAATTTTGGTGGGAACAATATTTGACACAGAAGAAGGAACACTAGCTAACACATAAGGAGTATTAGATAAAGAAGGATTACAACATACCTCGGGTGATGATTGAGTAGGTGAGACCACTGAAGGAGAGGGAGAGACAGAAGAACTGTTCAAAACGGCATTGGCGACATCAGGAATTTCATTAGAAACAGAATCGGGAACTTCCTTTCCAGCCGACCGGTCAGATTGATCCGGTAGACTGGTCAGTAGCTGACTACCCAAATTCTCTTCTCCATTTGGTGGGCTGCTATCCTCTTTTCCAAGTTCCGTCCCCAAACACTCCAGCCTTGAGAACTCCGATGCCAGTCTCCCATCTTGCCCACTAAAAAAATATTCATAATAACAAGACTTCTCCCCCTGACGAGGAGTCACAGGAGGCAAAAAATAACATGCATCTTCACTGAACGTAACATCCATGGTGACATAAAACTTCTGGGATTGAGGATGATAACATTTGTAACCTTTCTGATGAGAACCATACCCCAAAAACACACACTTAAGGGCTCTAGCATCCAACTTTGACATCTGATTCTTATATAGATGAACATAAGCAATACATCCAAAGACACGAGCAGGAAGAGTTTTAGAAGATGGAATAGAAACATAGTTAGACAGGACCTCAAGTGGGACACGACCTTGAAGAGGGACAGATGGAAGTCGATTGATTGGATGAGAGCACACAATACGGCCTCTCCCCAAAGATACTTAGTCATGTTAGCACTAAGTAGAAGAGACCGAGCCATGTCCAGAAGATGACGATTTTTCCGTTCAGACACCCCATTTTGCTTAGGTGTCTGTGGGCATGAAGTTTGATGTATTATGCCATGGTGTTGGAAATATTCATGAAAAGAATGATTGACAAACTCACCCCCATTATCAAAACGAAAGACCTTAATATGAGCATCATATTGAGTACAAACAAGTTTATGGAATGCTGTAAAAGCTGAGAAAACAGAATGTTTGGACTTAAGTAAAACCACCCAAGATAACTGAGTAAAGTCATCAATGAATAACACAAAATATCGCATTCCAGAAAGGGTAGAATATTTAGAAGGACCCCATACATCATGAATTAACTCAAAAGGCATAGTACTAGAATGAAAACTCGAAGGATAACTAGACCTATGACTCTTAGCCAAAGCACAAGTTTCACAATGCAGGCTAGACTCACTAACTCCCAGAAACAATGAAGGCATGGACTTCTTCATAACTCCAAAAGATGGATGACCCAAACGCCTATGCCACAACCGCAGCTCACTCAATCTGTCAGAATTCAATGTCACGGCCAAAGGCTGTTCCGGTGCTTGTATTGGCTCTGCGTACATGCAATCCAAGTGAAACAGTCTCCCCCTCAGGTCTCCCTTGCCCATGATCACCCTGGTGCACAGATTCTGAAAAACAACATACATTGGATAAAAGGTTACAGATCATTTATTTTGTGACCCCAACTGGGATACAGACAAAAGATGATGAGACAATGAGTGTGCATAAAGCACAGCATGCAATACAATGGATGGTGTAGCCTGAACAAACCCAATACCTAAGACTGGAAAAGACGCACCATTCGCATTAGAAACATGGGATATAGAAGGGGATGACATAGACATAAAGAATGACTTATCATAGGTCATATAGTCAAACGCACCAGAATCAATTATCCATGTATCACTACCAGTAAAGTCAGAAACATGTAAAGCAACACCAATTTTACCTCGAGTTTCCTTAGTCAAGGAAACATTACCCTGTGAAGGATCTTGCCCTGCAATGCCGTAGAAGTTAGGTTCTGGCACCAATTGGACTGCCGCTTTGCCTCTTTGACCACCACCACGTCCTCCACTTCCTCTAGTATTATTGCCTCCTCTCCAACCAGAGTTGTTGTAATTAAACCTTCGCAGCTTAGGACATTGATTCTTGAAATGGCCAACTTCCTTGCAATAGTTGCACGCCATTTGGTTATAATTCTCATTCTACTGATATCCCTAATTTCGTGGTTGATACTGACTCTAAAATGGAACTAGGGTAGAATTCCCAATCTGATTGAGGTTGAGGTGGAGGTGTAGCATGGATTGCTAAACCAGAAATTTCAGTATGAAGGTTCTGAGCGGCAACCTTATTACGTTCATCTCTTCGGATATAGGCAAAACACTACAAGAGAAAATAGCAAAAGCGAGGAATTTTATTGTGACAACCCAAAATTAGTCGCAAAAGCTTGGCAAATACGAGGAAATTTCAGTTGTCGCACATGATCCCATCGGTGACAACCAATTTGTCGCATAAAGTAGGAATTTGCAAGAAATTGACAGTTGTCGCCCATATGACATTATGCGACACCCAATTCCTCGCAAAATGTTAATTAGGCTACAATTTCTACCAATTGTCAGTTAATGTTTCCGTAACAACTTTAACTTCCTCACAAAATATTAATTAGGCGACGATTTCTGTGAATTGTTGCTTAATGTTTATGTGACAACTAGATTTCTGTCACTAAAGACTGATTTAGTGACCACTTATGTGAGTTGTCAGTTAATAATTATGTGACAACCTTACCTTCCTTGCTGAAAATCAATTTGGCGACAACTTTATCGGGTTGTTGCTTAATATTTATGTAACAATTTGAATTTCCTCGCTGAAAATTAATCTGGCGACAACTTTATCGGGTTGTCGCTTAATGTTTATGTGACAATTTGAATTTTCTCGCTGAAAATCAATTTCGTGACAACTTTATCGAGATGTCGCTTAATGTTTATGTGACAATTTGAATTTCCTCATTGAAAATTAATTTGGCGATAAAGTTGTCGCTTAATGTTTATGTGACAATTTCAATTTCCTCATTGAAAACTAATTTGGGTAAGGCAACTTCTACTAGTTGTCGGTTAATGTTTATGTGACAACTTCAATTTTCTCGTAAAAGACCAATTAAGCGACAACTT
>LYNE01012693.1:0-11369 GCA_001662545.1 Rosa x damascena | reverse complement strand
GCCGGCCCTCCCTAATGGAAGGGCCGGGCCGGGCGGGCTTAGGGCGGGCTTAGGGCCCAAGGGCCATATGATGAGGCCTATCCTGGCATGCATAACATCAGGGCTGCAGAGCCAAAAATTAGCCCCTTCCCTAGCCCTCATTGGATGAAAGTAGCGGTCACAACCACGAAGACCCACATGGAGTGGACCAAAAAAGTGGAACAAATTAACCTTTTTCACCCTCCAAGCCCTCGCAGCAAAATTTTGACCTCGATGGCTGGTACTACTAGGCCAAAACCCTTCAGCCTTCTTCCTACTCCAAGCCCAAGTAATAACCCTCTATTGGCTATTAGTAGCTCCCGTGAGGTTGTCGTGGGCCGGCCCATTACTTCCACTGATTTCCGAGACTCAAGAAAAGGAAAGGATCCTATTCAGGTCAATGCTAACCCATTCAGTAACCCTAACCAGCTTTCTGACCCACAAAGTGAACCAACTTCAACGCAACCCATCTTACACCCAATTCAGTTCACTTCCTCAGTCTCAACTCCTCACCCATCTAAAAGGTCCCTTGAACCTGCGAACTCGGACGCAAGTCTCCGACATTCCAAAACTAGGCTTATCTCCTCCTCTGATAATTTAATAGATTCAGGGGTGACCTTTGACCCTTTCACCCCAATCCCAGCCCCATTTCTTCCAGCTCAGGCTAGAGGGAAAGGCCGATCCAAGGGAAGAGGCCATAATTATAGCGGAGGCAGAGCGGGACTGAGTCTCCTAAAATCAGAAGGGGAATCTATGGTCTGAATAGAGGACCAGAGGGAAGAAAGGTACATAACTCCCCAAGCACCAGTCTAAACTTGGGAGATTACCAGGTGATTATAGTGGAAGTTTTAGACGATTCCTCTAAGGCGGGAAGCTCGGAGACCCTCAAACAAATCAATGATCTGGATGGACAATCTCCAATCATGGGCAGTAGTGGCTGGCCTACAGCCACAAGGAGACAATGAGTCAAATCCTCTCTTGGAACTGTCGAGGTCTGGGACGAGCCTTGACAGTCTAAAAGCTAGGGGAGCTCATCCGCTCACATTCTCCTTCCGTGGTTTTCTTGTGCGAGACAAAGCAATCTTGCTTCAGAGTAAACAATCTGAGGCGATAGTTAAAATTCAATAAAGGCATCACCTAGGCTTGTAAATGGACCGGGTTCGGATCGGATCGACCTAAATCCAAATCCGTTTACTAAAAAAAAAATTCGATCCAAACCCGCTCCGTTAACCCGGCGGATCATTGATACCTCGATCCAAATCCGTACTCGTCAGATTAACGGATACCCGATCCGCTAATCCGATCCGTTTATAATTTCAAATATTTTTAAATTTTAAATAGTAATATTAAAGTTATATCATAATATCTCATAAGATATTAATAAAATATTAAAATAACATGATCTACATGAAGAGTATCACCAAAAATAAAATTACATTGTCAAAAATAAAATTACGAAGACTGCCTCTTAGATTTCTGCAAAAAAGTAATATTAGAAATCTTTTATATTTTATATTTTATATTTTTTAAAAATAATAATATATTAATAAAAAATAATATTTTTTTATTACTAAAACGGGTCGGATCATTAACGGATCGGATCGACCTAAATCCAAATCCGATCCGTTTATTAAACGGGTTAACGGATTCGGATCATTAATGAATCAACGGATCAAAATGTTCGATCCAAACCTGTTTAATAGCTACGGATCTGGAGCGGGTCCGGATCAAAATTCGGTCCATTTACAGGTCTAGCATCACCTTTAAGCCTTCTTGCAACTCTGCGGGAGGTCTGGCTCTTTGGTGGTGCCCAGAGGCGAAGGTGGAGATTCTATCCATAGGTAAACATCTTATTGATACTGTGATCAATTTCTCTAACCTTAATGCCTCTGTCAGAATTACCTTTTTCTATGGTCCACCTTACCATGAATACAAGGTCCAATTCTGGTCTTCCTTAGATCATTTTTCTTTGCCTGATGAGGGTCTGTGTGGGTGATTACAACGAGTTGGTCTCAAATGTTGAGAAGGAAGGGGGAATACCTTGGCACTTCAGATACTTGAAGAACTTCATGGGTCAAAACGGTCTCTTCGACCTGAGGTTCATGGGACCGAAGTTCACCTGGGAAAATAGAAGAGCAGAGGCAGAGGAAGTTATCAGGGAAAGACTGGATAGGGCCAAAGGAAATGTTGACTGGTTTAGCACATGGCCGGACTCGTTTGTCCACCATGAACCAAGAATAGGCTCGGTACATTGTCCCATTATCATTTATACTTATCCCCACACTCCTAAAGGCCCGAAACCATTTAGGTTTGAGGCTTGCTGGGCAGAGTATCTTGAATGTGAAGGAATTATCACAGAGTGCTGGAAGTCTGATAAAAACACCGATCTGACAGTTCTTTGGGATCCTAACCTCGCCTCCTGTAGACGCCATCTTGTCAAGTAGAGTAGAGATAAGTACACAAACAACAAGCCTGTTATTGAAGCCTTAAACCGAGAAATCAGCTCTCTCCAAAGTGGACCTATCTCAACTAGCTCAAGATTGAGGGAGAACGAGCTTTTAGGAGATTTGGATGAAGCCTGGAAGCTGGAAGAATCCTTTTAGAAACAGAGGTCAAGAATCAATTGGCTGTTGGATGGTGATAGAAACACAAAATTCTTCCACCTCTCCACCATTCAGAGGAGTCAACAAAACAGGATTAGTAGGCTGTGCCTGGGTAACGATCACTGGATTAATGGTGATTCATAGATCAGAGATGCTTTTGGCAACTTTTTTGGTAACCTCTATGCTTCCTCCGGGGCCAGAGATTGGGGTACTACTCTGAACAATGTCCACCCTCTTGTGTCTCCGCAACAGAACCTTAGTCTCATAAAGCCTTTCTCTCTGGAAGAAAATCAAGAAATATTCAAAGCGACTAAACAATTGGGTACCCTTAAAGCCCTGGGGCCAGATGGCTTCCTTGGTCTCTTTTATAGTAAGTATTGGGTCACTGTTCAGGAAAACATCAATAATGCAGTCTCGAGTTTTTTTAATGCGGAGGTTTCGTTGATCAATTTGAACAGAACCAATATTGTCCTCATACCCAAGGTACCTCATCCGGAGTCTCTCAACCAGTTCAGACCCATCAGTTTATGCAACAACTCGGTCAAGATCATTACAAAGCTCCTGGCCAATATAATGAAGCCCTTACTTCCCCAGATTATCTCTGAGCACCAAAATGCTTTTGTTCCGAGCAAACAAATACAAGACAACCTCATATTAGCTCATGAAGCCTACCATTACTTGAAGTTGAAAAACTCAAAATCAGACCATGAGCTTGCCCTAAAGCTGGATATGAACAAGGCCTACGACATGGTCGAATGGGATTTTTTGGAGGCCACCCTTCTAAAGTTTGGCTTTAACAGAGGTTGGGTAAACTTGGTTATGAGAATTGTAACCTCAGTCTCATTCTCGATTTCCATCAATGGAAAGCAAGGTCAATATTTTAGGCCCTCTAGAGGCTTAAGACAAGGGGATCCTCTGTCCCCTACCTCTTCTTGATTGTAGGTGAAGTGCTCTCAAGAAATATATCAGCAGTCACCTCAAGCAAGCATCTCCACTGTCTCAAATTGAGTGCAAACTGCCCTGGTTTATCCCACCTCCTTTTTGTAGACGATGCACTATTCTTTTTGAAAGCTACACCAACGAACTGCAGAACCCTTACCACAATTCTCAATGAGTATTGCCTACCTTCTGGCCAGTCAATCAACTATGAGAAGTCCTCTCTCTTCTTCTCTGCTAATACCCCACAGGAAGTACAAGATGATATTGCAACTGCTCTCAATGTCCCAGTTTCTGTGGAACCAGGAGTTTACCTCGGTCTCCCTCCACACTGGGGTAACTCTAAAAGAGAAGCATTGGCTTATATTCGGGAGAGAGTTAAGCAGAAATTAGATGGCTGGAAAGCAAATGTTCTTTCTCAAGCCGGAAGAGAAATTCTAATCAAAGCCATAGCTATGGCAGTGCCAACATACCCCATGTCAATTTTCTTGATGTCGATTTCTCTATGAAAAGCCATCAACTCGGATATAGCAAACTTTTGGTGGGGCTTTGCGGATGGTAAAGACAAAATCCACTGGAGGGCTTGGGACTACCTTTGTAAGAGCAAGTCTGAGGGTAGCATTGGCTTTAAGGACCTGCAGACATAAAACAAGGCTCTTTTAGCAAAACAGTGTTGGAGACTAATAAACAACCCCAAGTCCTTGTGGGGAAGAATTTTGAAAGCCAGGAACTTCAATAATTCTTCTTTCCTTGATGCCAAGAAAGGAGCTAGGCCCTCTTGGGTATGGAATAGTCTTCTTGTAGGAAGAGACATTATTGCCGACAATGCTTTATGGCAAGTAAGAAGTGGGAGGAACATTAGTGTGTGGAAGGACATATGGGTCCCGAATCAGGATGGAGGATTAATACTTCCTACTGACACATCAAACAGATTTACTCCTCTCACTGTTGCAGATGTGATTGATAAAGAAAGAAATTGGAACATCTCTCACTTGGAACCTTTCCTGAAGCAAAGTGACATTTTAGCAATCAAGGCCATCCCTATCGGTGAAGCCAATGTGGATGACAAACTTGTTTGGTCTCACTCAAAGGGACGGACTACACGGTCAAGAGTGGCTACTACAAGCTATTTTCCAAACCCACAAAGTCTCCTAACAGTAAGCCCTCATCTCCTCATCAGATGAATCAAAAAATCTGGAAATTGGTGTGGGATTCAAAAACTGTTCCAAAGATCTCAAATTTTCTCTAGAGATCCTTGTCTAACGCTCTTCCAACGAACTAGAATATCTTCAAAAGGAAGGCCCTTCCCACCCCGATGTGTTCCATTTGTGGAGAGTACCCAGAAGATACAGAGCATTGTCTTCTCTTATGCCCTTGGACGTCAGCTGTCTGGTTTGGAAGTTCACTTGGTTATATCCCTGACAAGCAGAAGTTTACTTCTATGGAGAAATGGCTTCTTGAAATCCAGAGGAAGAGCGATTTTATCTCAAACAACCAAGTTGATTTCCTCCAGGTTATCTTCTTCCATCTATGGGAGATATGGAAATAAAGGTGTGAGGTGAATTTGAAGCAGGAAAGGCCCAACCCGACGGTTGTCATTGGGAAAATTAATCGAAGCTACAGGGAGTGGTCTGCTATTCATGAAGGTGCTACGACTGTTAACTCGAAAAGTCACACCCCAAACCATAGGTATGAATGGCATCCCCCCCCCTTTCCCTTTTGCTAAGGTTAATGTAGATGGGGCCTGGGATGATAGCAGCCATAAGAGTAGGATAGGAGTTATCATCAGGAATCACAGGGGATTCTCGATTGCGGGGGCTAGTATACACGGATTCCACAACTCAGCAATTGAAGCTGAAGCTGATGCTGTGGTCAAAGGCCTTCATTTGGCTGCCCATCTAAAAATTCAGAATATCATTCTTGAATCAGACTGTCAAGATGTAATCCGTGCTCTAGAAGATCCGAAGCTCTACCCAAATTGGAGAATCTCTCCAATGATTGATAAAGTGAACCACTTAAAGCCTTTGTTCAATGGGATCAAGTGATTTTGGATCCCCCGTCAAGCTAACCGTGTTGCGGATGCAGCGGCGACACTAGCTAAACTGAGGTTGTACTCTCAGGATTGGGCCAATAGGCCTCCAACCTCCTTGCTCTCTATCTTGAGAAATGACGGACTGCCAGGTCCCCTTCTTTCTAGTACCTGATCCAGGCCTCTATGGTTCTGCTGCTAGTTTTCCTTCTGTTGCTTTGAGTAGGATTGTTGTTATTGTTGCTTTCATTAGGCCTTTATGTACTAGTTCCAGTTTCTATTTAATGAAGTTTCTTTCAGACCAAAAAAAAAAAATCAAAACAAAAACCTCTGTTCTTTCTTTCTTTTGTTAATTAAACATCATCAGAGTTAAATTATGCATATTACTTTGGGCTCAATTTCTCGCTTTCTCCAGAGTTTTGGGTTGTTTGCACGCATTTAGGTGGGAATCACCTCCAGGCATCAGCGAGTAGCTGTTGCCATTAGACATGTGAGGGATTATCAGAATAGCTAGGCACAGCCATTGATGGAACATAAACTGTGGATATGGCATAATATGAAACATGAACTTGTAGGTACCATGGCAATTATTTTAAAATATATAGCTAATGATTAAAACAAAGCCACGTCACGTGGGAAGTTTCTCTTCAAAAGTGATAAGTCCAAAATTATATAAAGCTAGATAGGCACCATTTGGAGTTTCTGCGCCACCGAAATGTAGAATGAGTCGAAGACATGAATAGGTGATTGTTTGAACCCAAAATTAACATTTTTTCCCGACATGGGGGACTCGAAGGAAACCAGGCCAATGTGGCCCAAGCGATATATTGTCAACAAGTTCGAAATATATTGATTAGAGATTAAATAAAGCCTACTTGGAGATCAAGAAACCCTTAAGCAAATCTGGATATTCATTGATTTATTATTAATTATCAAATGATAATTTGTTTGCTTGATTGTCAAGACTTTGTGAAGACGCGAACAAGTTTGGGAAGGAATCAACCACCTTAAATATCGCAAATATCAAGGGAGATATATATAATATAATTGCCCATGCAATGTCTTGCGGTGGAGCAATTAAGGAGGGGCATGCAGAATCATTCTTGATGGCAATCAACAGAAGATATGTATATGTACAAGTTAACTATGCAAGCTGCATGGCTAAGATTATGTGGGATACATATGTATACATGCAAGTAATAAATGATTGCACAGGCAAGGCATGTGGGACGTGAACAGATGGTAATTGTCTTAATTGTATTTCACAAGGATAAATATGCATGCCCATAAGTTGTTTCCTAGGAGGCAATTAACATTGCCTAGAAAATAGTGACGATAGAGGCAAATATTATTACTTATTGCCTACGGTAGATATCAAAACTATTCAGAGTTTTGATTTGATTCAAGGCCAATAACTGTGGCCTAAATTATAGTATTGCATTCCTATTTGGAAGGAGAATCTACGAGCAGCCTATATATAAAGGCTAAAGACGACATAACAAGGACCGCTCCCGAATCAATCAATCCGAGCGATTACAAAGCCTCCCAGGAGCAAACCTTCAACCTTGTTGAAACCCGGCGACCGTACTTCCAGTCCTAGTCTCTCCAAGAGCCGACGGCTAGTGCTACTGCCACCGATACTACCAGCGAAGCAAGGGTAACGCCCTCGCAACCCAGCGAAGCTAAAGTCACGCTTTAGCAAAACCCGTGCTTTCTCCAAACTTCCCAGTGATTGCTCTGCTTAGCCTACAACGTTGAGTATCGATTCGGTGACGCGAAGAGATCACATCCAAAGTCCTTATCCATAAGGCAAGAAGTCATTTCTCGGAAGGCTAGAGAAGAACCTTGTGGCGAGGTTGATGCTCTCCTCGTCCACAACGCTTGAAGAAGAAGTCAGGTCAATAGACTCTCCAGACAACTGCACCCCACGGTGTTGGCACGCCTGCGCACACACTCAAAAGAGACAGTTTGCACGCCAACTGGTTTTGGAGCCAAACAGTAATAACAAACTCATGTTGTCACCATTAGCTTAAATGTGGGATATATGGATTAGTATCCTTAATCCAGATTTGTAGACGTATACATTAGCTTTTTACTAGGAATTAGAATTTCGCTTAGGGTTATAATTAGTTATATTTTGGTCGATCGTGCTTGAGATTTTTCATAGGCAAACGATAAAAACTAGGGTTAATTATATATAAGTGCATATTTGAATGTTCTTTTAGCCATAAAGCCACCAACTAATTTTTCCTCATAAGGCCACTAGATTAAAAAGGGTGTTATATTTTGAATATAAAAACCAACATATTTACATAAATGTTACTAGAGTAAAAAGTCAACAATCATTATCTCTCTCCTCTCCGACGAGGTCTCCGGTCAACTCCGGCGGGTCTCCGGGGAACTCCGACCAACCCCAGCGGGTCTTCGGCCAACTTCCGACGAACTCCAGCGACCACAAAAGTTACTGTCACTAACACTAAAAAGCTACTGTGGCTAACAACAAAAGCTACTCTGATGAGAATTCCGGCAACCTCCAGCGAGGTCACAAAAACTACTATCACTAGCAATAAAAGCTATTGTCACTAGCAACAAAAGTTAGGCTGGTGAGATTTCCGGTGAGGTCACAAAAGCTACTATCACCAGCCACAAAAGCTACGCTGGTGAGATTTCCGGCGAGGTCACAAAAGCTACTATCACCGGCAACAAAAAATACTGTCACTAACAAAAGCTACGCTCTCCAAAACCAAAAGCTACGCTCTCCAAAACCAAAAGCTACTGTCACCAATATCAAAATCTACTCTTACCAGCAACAAACACTGCTGTCACCAACACCAGAAAGTTACTCTCACCAATAACAAAAGCTATTCTCACCATCATCAAAAGTTACTCTTAATAACACCAAAAGCAATAAACAAGAAGAATAAAAGCTACTCCCAGAGACTGAGAAAACTATTCTCAGAGACTAACAAAGCTATGGAAATGTAAATAATACAATTAAAATAAAAAGCTATTGCAATCGGAAAAAGAAAGCAAATTCAATAAAAAGTATGCATGGTCCAACAATGATATAATTATGTAAAAAGCTACTTTCATAGTTGTAAAACACCTCTACTGTTGAGTCACAAATTACTTATGCAATTGTGCCCCATAATTATGAAAATTGATTTGTCTTCCATGCTATTTTACCCTTTTTAATCCATTTCCTTTTATTTGTAGGAAACCTTGCATTGAGAACAAAATGACTATTTGAGGCTTGAAATGTGGAGATTTGAAGCTAGGGGAGGAAGACACGGAGATTGGAAGAAAATTGCAAATCGACTTTTTCGGCGAGCCGCCACTCATGGAGGGTCTTTTCTCCAGCAAAGGAGGACCATGGTGGTGAGAATCTCCCATCACTTGAAATTCAAATATCTCCCTACACCTTGTCCTTTTATCACCTTGCCAATTTGGGACCATTTGGGAGACAATAGTGTAAGAGCATCTCTTACACACTTGGGGACCAAAGATGACACACCTAGCTGATTAAAAAGAGGCCAAAGACCAATTATTCAGAATTCTTGACCCTATTCAATCATCTTCATCCTATCCAAGATGTATTTTCTCTCCAGAGAAGACACCACCATTTCCACCTCTAAAACCTTCATTTCCACCACTACAACCTCTATTTCCTCCACCATTCAACACCACAACTCACCTTAGAGATTCCAAATTTCACTTTTCTTACCAATATCAAGAGCTTGGAGTAAGGAGAAGGAGGTGACTACCACCACATCATGTTCTTAGAGACCCATCTCCACCACCTCTTCCGGCATCATCAATAGTCACCCTTTACTCCCTATCTCTTTATATATTTGATGTTTAATAGAATGTTGAAGCTTGTGTATCTAGCTATGTGTGAGTAGTGAGCTAGTTGGGGCTAGGGTTGAAAGCCCTAGCGAAACTTGCTTGGATTGATGTTTTGTTTATAAATTGATGCAAATTCATGTTGTCATTCTCACAGGCTAAGTCAATAGTTGAATGCATTACTTAGACCTAATCAATTTGAGTTATGTGTTTGCCATGACATGAAGTTTTTCCTAGAGATTGATTATCTTTAGGCAAAAAGGGAGCATCAAAGCACACAATGTGTACATGTTAGGGTAGTGAGCTAAAATCACCTAGAGATAGGATTTGTTTGCTTGCTTGGTTACCTAAAATCTAACCTTTATGCATTTAGGGGCAAATGATTGAGTCATATCCGGTAATTGAATTTGTCTCTAGGTAGTTAGCTCTAAACTTATCCTGTTAGAGTTAATAAAATGAAAGGGGTTTAAGCCTTAGTAATCCTATCTGGATGCTAAGAGGGTAGTTGGACAATTAGCTTTTGCATAATTCATATTCAATTGCTTTAATGCTTGCAAGGGAGGCAAAAGGTGAAACCCGATGCCCTAACTCCCATCCATTTGATAACAACTTGTTTTGTTTAGCTTAGTTTATATTACTTGCTTTCATTGTTTCAATTTGAATAGAAACCAATCTCAAAATCAAAATCAAATCTCTACACACCATCTTGCACATACTCACCATGAACTTTGGTTCACTTGTGAGCCTTTGTTTGTGATTGTACATTTGCATATTCTTCTAGTCTTTCCTGAGGTTTTCCCTAGCTATGAAAGGATTTACCAATCCTCATGGGTTCGACATCCTTACTTAATCCCCTATTCTATAACTTGTACCTCTTGCACTTGAGGGTGACTTTAATGCTAACAACTACCATAGTTGTGAAAATCTATTACAATAGTTGTAGAAAGCTACTGTCAATGTTGTAATGCTACTGTCATTTTTCAGATGACCATATATCATTGATGTTTCTTATTGTCAAGCTCTACCACAGTACACTAACCATAGGTACGCCTATTATGAGTAGCAGAAGTTGCAGTATCAACATCCATGTCATGCTCATCGTCCTGCATAACCAATGTTTCACAATCACAGACCTTCAAACATAAACTGAACATTGAAACACAGCTTCAAATCCGAAATCACTAATTGAAAATCACCTTCAGAATATAGGAGGACAACCTATCTTCTTTGCAATATAATTATGTAGCTTGGTGTGAGCATCAGATCCCGGCGAAAAGGTAAAACTGAGAAACGAGAGCACATAAACACTCAGCTTCCGCCTCTTCGCCATCGTCAACCTAACGGTGTGGACAACTCGTCGGACCTCCTTGGTATATGCAATGGTCTCATGGAGTGAAGCAATCTCCTTCAAATCTATCAAAATTACACAGAAAAAACTAGTATAGATTCAAAATCCAAACTCAAATCCACCAATTCTAAAACAAACCGAAACGCCTAATTCACAAAGCACCACCTAACTTAGTCAAGCTCCAAACCAATGCGGAAAAATTAGGGTTTTAATAGGCTAGAACTTACGGTGGAGAGTTGTGGGAGTAGTAGAAGAGACTGAATTGGAAGGGGCCGGGACTAACCATGTCATGGATGTTGAAACGAATTTCATGGTATAGATCAAAGAGTGAAGAAGTTTACTTGTACGAGATCGATTACTGATCTAACCGAGTTGAGAGAATTCCACGCTTGGCAGTGGAGGGATCTCCGTAGATGACCCTGACTCTCAGAACTCTATAATTCTCCTTGTCCTTCTCGTCTCCCTCGATCTCCATCCTCCGCCATCACAGCTGCGTGGAACTCCGACGCCGCGTCACCGATTGACGAAGCATGACTTCTGAGGCTCAGATTCACAACTGAATGCGACGGAGGTCATTAGGAAATGATCGGCG
>LYNE01012681.1:0-11384 GCA_001662545.1 Rosa x damascena | reverse complement strand
CACAAAGAAGCCCAACATGCACACATTTCATTACTTCTAATGAGGAATATGAAACACCCAATACTTCATCTACTAACCCCAATGCCCTGCTTCATTCCACAACTTCCATGCCTGAAAATAATCCCATTGATTATTGTTAAAACTTGTCAAGACCCCAAAGCTGTAGACAACAACTACATTAAGATTTAGAGTATAAACTTACATAGGCAAGGAAGCCTAGTTGTTGGTCATATACATAGAAGCTAGTGTTCTTCTTGCCGCTAATAACCTCCAATATCAGGACCCCGAAGCTGTAGACATCAGATTTTTCAGAAAAGATCCCACCCATGGCATACTCTGGAGACATGTAGCCACTGCATAGCAAATACATTAGTACATATCTGGCAAAATTGAATCTTTTGGTCTCTCGCTTAAAGAATTGATTCTCACCGTGTCCCAACAACCTTCTGAGTATTTTCTAGACTCTGTGTTTCTTCAACTATGCGTGCTAATCCAAAATCTGAGATTTTTGGATTTATTTTCTCATCCAAGAGAATGTTACTGACTTTTAAATCTCTATGTATCACCTTCATATAGGAATCCTGATGAAGATAAAGAAGCCCTCTAGCAACACCCTGAATAATATTAAAGCATGTAGCCCAATCAAGCACTGCTCTCTTCGTCAGATCTAATCAAATATTCAATGGGCCCAATTAGAGTAGGAACGTTATTCATATTTCCCATTCATGTAACAAAGAAACATTGACGATCACTAGACTTCTAGCCTTATATATAGCTAGATTTCCACCCTATAAGTGTTAACAAATAGAGAATTGTATGGAAAGTAGTTAGTACATAATACAGATCTGAACTAAACATACGCACAAAATATTGGACAGTGGTGAGCATTAAACTTGCATGGCTAAATGTCTTCCTTAGTCAAACTGTATGATAAATTGTATCTTGGTAAATTTAGTTCACGTGAATTCATCATAACTCTATGCTTGAACTTTTGAAGATTATTTATATTAAAAGGAATATAGGTAAAGATGAGTAAGATACCGCAGCTAAAATAAAACACTAGTGAAACTAACCCCATAGAAAAGTATCCAGGCTTTTGTTAGGCATGAACTCGTAAATTAGTAACTTCTCATCCTCTTTAACACAGCAGCCCATCATCCTAACAAGGTTTTTGTGCTGAAGATTGGAGATCAACATCATCTCATTCTTGAACTCTTCGACACCTTGTCTTAAGATACTAGATAGTCTTTTTACTGCTATTTCCTTCCCTTCTGGTAGCATCCCCTACACGATGTCCACAGATTAGTCATAGCATACATGTCTATATCTTAAATCTTCTGAAGTGCTATATTATGTTTTCTTAACAAAGAAAATACCTTATAAACTGGGCCAAAGCCTCCTTGACCAAGTTTGTTTGTGATGCTGAAGTTGTTTGTGGCGATTAGTAGGCTATCAAAATCATATATCTTTAGCTCCGAGAGGTCATACTTTCCTATATATTCCCGAATACCGTCTCTATGAATCTTAATCATACTAGTTGATTCCAAGTGCCGTGCTGTTAATTCAACACGTCCTGATTTTGTAAATAAAACTATTAAACACAATTGGAACTAAATAAGAAGCAACATTTGTATAACAGACAATAAATTATAATTTCTTATAATGTGCTAAATTAATTAACCCCCTCATCTAATTCTCTTACGCTTTTGGTTGGCATACCACCGGTGCAAACTGAAGACTATGGCAACCAAGATACTTATAAATCCAATAGTTGTGAGGCTGGCAATTAACTTTATTGGCTTTCCTTCAACTGAAAAGAAAAAACAAAATAAACTTACAATACAAACGAAAATTAGTGGTATACGAGTTGTGCAAGAGCTATTATCATTTACCTAGTTCTGAGTGTGCTAGGCGGACATAAAGATCTTCTCCAAAAGATGGAAACTGCTGCAAATCAATAAGGTCTTTGGACCACATCAAACACCCTATGGCATCAACATTGGCATAAGCCAGGCAAGAACAATTACTCAGGCACTGTATCTTGCAATCCTCGGACTTTTCTACACCCTCAAAACTCAGATATTCATGAAAATCGGGTACCTTCAATCTTTCCAACTTCAAAAACCCATCTTTTCCTTTTGATGAGACTAATTCATTTCTTTGTGTCTCACAAGACAAATTTGTTCGTCTCACACAACCTCCTGTCCAGTTTCTTTTGCTCCATTCCTCATTTGACTTGGGTATAAACCCTTTCACACACTTGCAGATTGGAGATTCAGAAGCTTTGCAAACCCCAAAAGGTCCACAGGCGCCATAATTATCGCATGGGCTGTTCCATGACTTCCACTTAAGATGCCAGTTCTTGCGATTTGTTGAAAGAAAAGAGCTTAGTATACCTTCGGAAGATAGTTCCACATATGCAAGAACTTCGTCACCAGGAATTTTGTCAAAGTTGTAAGATAAATACCTTGCTCCCTGTGTCAAATTATCAACAAGAGTAAATGGATTTGCATACTGAGATTCTACTGGGGGTATACCAATAAACTCTGATTTATCCCATGGCCCACTTCTCCAGTGGGGAGTAGAACCATTAATCCAAATGAATGATTGTGCTGGCAACTCTGCTGACAATCCCCCCCAGAATATCCCGAGTGATGGATCATTTTCACTTTTCCAAGATATCAAGAAATTCTGTTTTCCAGAACCTCTATCATATCCCAACAACATTCTTGGCAGTAGTGAGTCACTAAAATTATTAAAACTCTCCCACAAATCAGCTCCCGTAACACTTTTGGCAATGAAATTTCCATTATCTAAGAGAACTGCAGATGAACAATTAGATATATTGGCCGACCAGACAGAAATTTGTTCCCCATCTACGAGCTCTAGACTCCCGCTGTTGCCAATTCTCAAACTAGCCAAGGTGTCTGTAGCTGCAAGAGGATTATCTTTGTTTGCCACCCATACATATTTACGGGGATATATACTTTTGTGCCACAAG
Source organism: Rosa x damascena (assembly GCA_001662545.1). Taxonomy (NCBI): domain Eukaryota; kingdom Viridiplantae; phylum Streptophyta; class Magnoliopsida; order Rosales; family Rosaceae; genus Rosa; species Rosa x damascena. The sequence goes on along the minus strand of LYNE01012681.1, from coordinate 8,383 downwards.
CCTACATACTTATTGGCAGAACTATTAGGACTGAAGAAGCCCAATTCGAATATTAGGCTAGGAGAAATTAGAGTTTCTCCCTCAAATAATGGGTGTGAAGGAGTTATGTTATATACTTCAGCGCCATACTGTGACAGAAGCAAACTGAAGATGAATAAGGAAAAGAAAGTAACACTACCCAGTTGCATCCCTACCCAGATATGTTTCCCAGAAGAACAATGTCAATTATTCTCTTTTTTACAAGGATAGCTCTTTTAATGAAAGTATTAAAGCACCTAGGCCACACAGAACTTAGCTTACATCATGTAACTGAGAAAGTTCTACGATAGTTCCGCCAATGCTTCTAGACAGAATTGATATTATGATTGGCTGATTGTCAACCACAAAAGCATACATCAGTAAACTTCAATGTGATTAACTCATTAACTGACATTATATTGATAGTTTGATACAGTTCACATCCCACTATCTTCTATGGCCACTTTCTATTATTCAACATATTGACTGAGATCAAACTAACATACACGGAGCGTGTCGAGCAAGGAAGCCTCTAGTCACAATCATCATTGATACAATTTAGTGAATTTACATCTTCACTTTCCTGTTGGCTACCCATACAAATTTACTGGGTAATATAGGATATAGTCTTGTGTCATATCTCCACCTCCATGTTAGCAGAGTTACTTGGACTGAAGAAACCCAATTCGAAAATCCTGCCAGGGGAGACTAGAGTTTGTCCCTGTGCTAAAGGGGTAAAAGAGTTATCTCAGACAGTACTTCAGCACAACGATGCTGTGACAGAAGAGAGCTGAAGCAGAATAGGAACAGTCTAGAGGACTCTAAAGCACTAAAATTCTTGGTTCTAATCAATGTTTTAAAAGGCTGAGGCGTTGCTGAGAGAGCCTCAGTAAGACGTTTGCCTTGAGGCATAAGGCGTAAGCATGTATAAACGATAAACGAGCTATATTTGTGTAATTATTAGTCCTATATATAAAACATCAAGAGTAACCAAAAAAACATTATTAGTCCATCTCCAAGTTGTCGTCCCACTAGTACTAAAACTCATTGTGCCTGCACTACACTATTTCAAAACTTCTATCAATCTAAACAGACAGAACAACACTTGCTTAACAGAACTTATATCAAGAAAAAGTGTTTAACAATTAACAGAACAAATGCTTAACAAAAATGCATATCTGGCACACCTATCAAAAATACAATACGTTTTCATCTTGCTGGTGTACTGCATCAGTGGCATTCCACAATGCTATTCGAATATCCAATTCAATAGCTTAAACAAAATAGAATGCAAGAGAGCCAGTAATTCAAAACTTAACAATACAAGTGCTTAACAATTCATAACAAGTGTAGAAGAGTATGAGATTATGATGGATTTCCTAATACCCCTTGGCCAAGCCCCTCAATTCTCATCCCAGAGTGGTGCTTAATGACAAGGAATACTAAGTGCTGACTTCAAACCCTGTCAACAATTGTGCCTAGACGTCATATGCGATAATTGTCACCATCTTGAAAATTTGTAGTTCTGATTTCTAGAATCAGCTTCAATAATGTAAATCTTAGACTTGAAATTCTTGCGTGTTGACTATGAAAGTAGTAGTTGGGCACCTTGAAAGAAAATCTGAGAGGAAAAAAGGCATCCTTGCCTGGTTTGTAACCAAAACCAATGACTTGAAGTTGCAAGGTTCATTGTATACGTTTTCCGAGTAACTGTCGAACAGTGTGTTTAGGATGGACTCTATCTCAACGGATTCATGAATGTATATACTTGTAGGGAAAAAAAATCAAGAAAAATTGAACAAAGTCCTATCGGCAATCAAAACTTATATCAATTTAAACATTCAAAACTGATCACGACATAATAGATTTGAAAAAGCAAGTTTCCTAACAGAAATAGAGGCCAGGTTTTATAGGAGTCATTGAGAAATAAATTCAAATGCAAACGGTAATAACTAATTCCGTATTCCAGATTGTAACAATCCCTTGTTGAAAGGGAGGGTCAAACTATCAATCTATCATTCCACTTCATAAGACGAGCCCTTGATTAATAGATACATTTTTAGATCACATTCAACTATTAAAAAAAAAATTAAAAAATTATGGGCATTCGCTTTAATCCCCTTCAGCTGCGCCTTATGCGCCTTTGGCGCCTTGCTCTAGGCCTTTGGCGCCTCGTCGCCTTAGCAGATAAACACACTCATTTTCATGGATGCCTCACGCCTTTTAAGCCTCAAGCGCGCCTCAAGGCTCGCCTTTTAAATCGTTGGTTCTAATACCCATTTTTTTCAATAAGCAAATAAATTACAAACAAAAGCCTCTAAAACAACCAATGCCCAAGTCATCAAATCTAAGAGCCTACTAGCAGCGAGAGGCAATGCATGCCTGCATGGGACCAATTTGCATACCAACATGTTGCTATAAGAAACCATGACTGGCAATTAAATACTACTAACAGCTGCTTTCGTCCCAATCTGTACGTGAAATGAATCATGTATTGGTTATTATTGTTTTATATTTATTCATAATTGTTTAAGTATATTGGTATTGAGAGAGATTGATGAGAGAAGTGTATTTCATTATAGAGAATAGGAGCCCTATATATAGGGATTACAAAGTGCATAATCTAAGAGTACAAGGATTCCTTATCTAACTTGGAGTAGGAAACCTCTCCTATTACAGCTATAGAACTTATCCTAGTTTGACTAGGCACACTAAGTGTCAATATCCTTAAACAATAATGACCTATTTGTACTCAATCGTCGAGACAAAAGGAGTTTTGTCTCAAAGCAACTTAACCAACGGAAGTCAGTACCAGATATGAGATAAATGTTTCAAAGACCAAGACTTTTTTTTAAATTTAGCCACAAGAGAAGAATTGGACATGTATGTCCAAACTGGATGAATTGATTTTTTTGACTTCCGATATGATGTATATAAAGAAGATTTCATAATGTTGCTACGTTTTCATGACCAATCATGCATAACAACCAAAGATTCCTATGACCCTAGGAGGAAATCATGAACATAACAAAATGGAGAAAAAGATGATAAGAAAAGTAAACATTACTTGAGGAATAATGATCATCAATGCACTATGATGGAGTGATAGACATATATTTTAGGTTTTTCTCAGTAACCGGAAATAGAATCAGTCGGTTGTTTTATTTACTTTTACTATACTACTGAATTACACAGTTGTGAGTTGAATATATATAGAACTTCCAACATACAAAGATTAAACTTATAACATTAGACCAATTGATCTTGAAATTTCATAGCAAATTTCGAATTCATTGATCTTATGCATGTTAAGAAAATTGCCTACTAACTAAGTCCATACACTGATTCATAGCTTTATGTCAATAGGCAGCTGCAAAGTAGAAATCCAATGAGGCTTTGTTGAAATTTTAAAAATATCTCAATGTTTATAAGAGTATCTTCAAAATCCCTGACTCTAGCACATTGCATAGACCTCAGAGAAGGCATAATATTAATGAAGGAGAATGATAGGTAACAAAGAGAGTTGAAAAATATTATTCTTGATGTTGAAAATGTGGGTTTGTCTCAAATGTTATTGGTTCCAAAGGTGTTATCTTATCAAGTTCAACACAACAAACACTATGCCAAAAAACTTATCAGACGACAGACAAAAACTGTTGTGTGATTTGGAGTGCCACCGTTGTAGAGCGAGCCGTTGTCTGTTGAAAATTCAGACAACGGTGGAACACAGTTGTCTGAGAAACAAACAGGCAACTGGTATGTGTTATAACTGTTGTGTGATGGCTCGACAGATGGCTCGGCAGATGCCATGCGCAGCTGCGCAGCAGTTGAAGCTCTGCCTTCAGACAACAGTGCTTGGTTTCAAGCTGTTGTATGTTAAGCATATCAGACAACAGACTTTTAGTTTGTGTGTTGTCTGATTGATCCTCAAACTTCAGTGCTTGGACTATATCTGTTGTATGATCAACTTTGCTACAACATAATTCAATTTCTAATGTTGTCTGATTGCGACAACAGAGTTTAATTACTTCTGTTGTGTGTGTGTAGATTAGAAGACATTGATTTGTTAAAAACCGATGTGTGATATGAATGATTGCAGTGTGATTTGTCCCCATTTTTGGCCATCCAGACAACAGGCAGTTATCATTATATCTGTTTTGTTGTCTGATTATTTGAACATATCCCATTCCTGAATTAAATTGTGCATTTGATCCATTTACATACCAAATATAAACATTGCAAACCACTAATCATTGTGTGATCAAAATTGGGCAAAATTAATGCTCCATTATTAACTAAATAATGGTACTGATCAATATTAGAAAGAAATCTGAATCCAATTCATCAATTGAAGTACTCCAGTTCATACATTAAAGAATCAAATGTACTATAAAGAACGTATTTCCCAATCATCCATACATTAAAACACACAAAATCATTGTAATAGCTCCAAGATAAATGTATTGACGACAAAATTAGCCCACTCATTCCACATCTGAAAATACCAAATCATCTGGTGCTCTTAACTGCTCTCCCAACAGAGACGCTTCGTCATCTTTCCAAAGCCTACTCCCCCTTCTCACTTCTACCAGCAATACCATATGAAGTACCAAACCTATAATTCAGACAAAGCAACAATATTCAGTTATGCAACTTTATTACCTAAAACAAAATGTTACCTAAAATAAAATGTTACATTCTATGTTGTTTCAAGTCTAGTAGAGTAACTGATATCAAGACTTAACAAACCTTATGAGTACTAAAGTAATCAGCCACGGAATGTAAACACAAATGTACTTACCTCTCTTTCTTGTGTAGGTAGAAATTGCCTATGCTGAAAAGTGCGGGCAACGGTTTATAGAATGGGACCTAAAAGTCATTACAGTTCTGATCCACTGAAGGAAAAACTATAACACCTTATCTACCATATCTATCACGGTGAAATGCCACCATAAACCCAACTTCAAGGATCAGCTTCCTTGGAGCTTTGAAGGCTACAAAGCAGTACTTGATATTAATAACACTTTATTCAGTACATAAATCAAGAAAGCCTAATTATCATAAAACAGTATAAGATAATTTGGGTAATTGATCACTCTCTAGCAGTATAAGCCTAACACGTACTTTATTTAGGGCACTCATGTACATATGATATTTTTGGGTAATTGATCATTCTCTAGCACCATAACCTTGGTTTAGAGTGTTCAGCAAAGACATTCACTACTAGAAATTTCCCCAATAGCACCTGCTGAGACACTGTTCTTTGGCCACCAAAAATAATCAGTGGCTGTTTGGAATAGTATCACACCTTTACAATTAATCAGTGGGAGATTTTGTTGTCTCACTGTTAACAGTGGGCATTAAGCACAGTACACATCACTTTTGTATATTTAATTCTGAGAAATTTCTCAAACCCACCGAAACAGTGTGAAATGTGAAGATATACTGATAAAGTAATGAACCCACCGACATAATTTAATATTCATTATGAATTAATTTTATCTTATTATTTATCTGATTTTTTTCCCTATAATGCGTATTGTGCGAACTCTTTAGCCTCTCTCTCTCTCTTACCTTAACTCGGTTCACTCTGCTCTCTCTTATCTCTTCCATCTTCCATCGCTTTCTCTTTTCCAATTTGGAACCAATGAAAGAGATATGAGAATCGATCCAATCTTTGACTAATCGCCGAAGCCATGTACTGGCGGTTAGATCGATACCATTGTTCATCGGAGATTTGAATACATAGATCCGGTCGGGTGGTAAAATTCATGTACTGAACCCACTCAGCCAAGGTTTTCTTATTTCCAAATCTGGCTTTCTGATGCTTTGGTCTGTATTTATATCCTAGTTAATTTGATTGAAATTTGGTTTTGTTATGATTAGATCTGCATGTCAGATATGAAATTCAAAATTGTTGAAAACAAAAATTAGGTTGCTTAGATTCCCTGTTAAGTGGTATAGTTCATTCGAAGCACCTCTCTTTTTTTCTGTTTCCATTTTCTATTTGGTTTGGGTTTTGTTATTTCAGAAATCAAATTTGATTTACAGGTTCTCGCAAGAAAGGCAAAGGACTAGTATTCTTGGAAAGGATTTGGGGCAATGTCTAATGCTATACAGGAGCTTAAGGTACGATACTGCTTTTTTACTGTTTATGAAGATTCAGATCTGATCTATTAGGTTTTTATTTTTGTATTTCATAAAAAAAATTGTTTAGGAAATGTGGAACTGATTTTGGTTTTGGTGATATAATAGGAAGAGGGTCTGAAAGAGAACTTCAATACCTTCCATCAATTTTACGGCAATGATGATCCAAAAGTAAGTGTTAAAATTGGTCTTTTAATTTTGTAATAAGGTTTCTGGTTCAATCTTGTCTTTTTTTTTTTTTTTTGGAAATTTGGTTCGATCTTTGGTTGTCACTTATGAACTTATAGTTACTAGGTAGAATCCATCTCCTTTGATGAAGCTGCAAGGTTATTACTTGGGGATGCAGACAATGCATTCATAATTACTTGCTGTTTTTTATTCAATTGTAGTTTTTGCTAAGGAAAATGGATGCATAATTTGATCTGTTGGTTTGAAGTATTTGCTATGGAAAATGGATTTGATTTGTGTTATTGTGGAAATGGTGAATTGCAGGAGTCGGTTTTGTTGTGGCAAAGGTGATGCAAGGAGCCTCTTTATTCACTGCTTGTTCTAGTAGGAGCTTAGCGGCCGGTGCGGCATTTGGCTGCAGTTGCAATGGCGAGGGTTATATCCAAGGGAGATATCATCTTAATATACTCAAGAGCCAGCAACCTCCTAGGGTTTCTTTCTGATGGGAAGAAGAGTGACCCACAAAAAGTAGCTGGTTAGTTGAAATCACTGGACCTGATGATGCATTTTCTTTTCTCGTGTAAATTGATTGTATAGCTCTGACACTATTGGTGATATAGTCATTTCCATTGTCTCAATGGTGTTTGTGGTGTTTCTCTGTCAAACTATTCATAATGTCATATAGTGGTGGTTACATTAGTTTGCTGAATACTGAACTTTGTAGTAGAAAGCATTTAGTTGCAGACCTGTACTATATTTCTTAATATAGAGCAGTTGGTTGGACAGAAACAACAGGGTTGTCAACTTGGGCACACCCTTGTTGCTTTAAGAGTTCATGATGTAGAAATATTTGTGCTTTATGCTCGATTAGGCTTTAAAAATCTCCATTTTTTAATAAAATTATACTTGTTTCGAATACAATTCTGTAGGGGCTGCATAATGCTTAGGAGGATTATATCGATATTTTGGGAGGCGAATCACTTCAAGTTTACTTAAAACGACTATGATTGCCACAAAACTCATCAAGTTTCATGAGGTACTTCCACCACATCTGCAACTCTTTTGTATTATAGGTTGGTATTGTCTTTTTATTATTTTCTTCGTTCCACAAGGAGTAGAACTTTCAATAAGAAAAAAAATGGGTGAACAAAGTGTATTTGTCATATACTGCATCAGTTGAAGAATACTGCATTGGAATTGTGATATGCCACATTGATTTTCATTATTATGTTTATTATTTATTTATTTTACAACTAGTGAAGGACCTAAGATCTTCGGCTAAATGGTTGGAGATCCTAGTTAAAATATGCTTCTTATACAAAATGGTCGCTAAACCATACTTGATTCAAGTATAGTTAGCTTCTGGCGGTCTTTTCTATTTTTTGTTTGTGTTGGTGTTTCTCCTTGTTTGTTGTGTTGCACCTGTGATTTGAATTGTACGTAATTTAGGAATCTATGAGATGAGGCTTTATATATGCGTCAAAATGCTTTGGAAGGGTCTGGTGGTAGTGGTGCTGCTTCAACATATACCGAGGCATTTCATATCTTCATGTGGTTTGCTGTTGGTGGTAAATCATTTCTTGTCATCATCGCTGCTGCAAGATGTTTGAAGGCATTTGATAATATTGGAAGACTGGGTTTAGGGATGGAAGAACTTGACAATTCAGCTTCTTTCTGTGTCAAGGTAGATGTGTTTCTTTGGTAGTTTTCCATGTTGGATTTCTAGTAGTGTATAGCTTCTTATGGATGTATTTTTAAGTTGTATATTTATTGTATAATACATTTAAATACAATACAAGATTGTATATGCACCAATTATTTGGTGCCTTTTTTTTAATACAGCCTATCAATTATGCCACTGTTATCAGTGGGATTACAAAGACCCACTAATTCCATAACAGTGTGAAGAGCTGCATTGGTTTATGTGTTCACACTATTTTTTTAATGGTGGCCTTTGTACCATTAGCACCTGCTATTAAGGGGACTGATATCCAATTAGTGGCTGCATAGTGGCTAATGCCCTCTAGCCACCAAAATCAGTGTGTGTTGG
>LYNE01012670.1:0-11403 GCA_001662545.1 Rosa x damascena | reverse complement strand
ACACCAAGGTATCCAAGAATTCGATTGCAGGATTTATATTTTTTACGAAAGAATGCTCCCAAACCCTAGCCGCCTGTGCTCGGTGCTCCAAACATGGAGATCACTACAGGTCTCCATTCTAAGTGGAGAAACCCGCTCCACACCCCGCACTCCAATCTCAGCCCTCCAACGCTGGTTTTTCCCAGCCACCACCCAACAAAATCAAGGTTTTAAAACCTTCAATGTCTCTGTTTCTTGCCACAATGAGGTCGATCCGGAGATCGGAAGTTTGCGACCCAAACCTAGCCCTAAGCCTTTCATCACCATGTTTGCTTCGCGCCGGAGTGATATGGTTGATGAGAGTAAAAGTGATCGGTGGTCTGATTTGGGGAAACCCAAGCCTAGATGGGTGCGAGTATGGAATTTCTGGATTCGTCCATGTCGGGCTCGACTCAAATCGGATCTGCTTTTGGTTGGCGAAGCAACGCATGATCGCCTCTTCCTCGACCCGATCCGGACGGCGGCGCTGACCTGCGGTGCACATCAGGGTGTTCCCAGTGCCCAAAGCAAATCGATGGACGTCGTTGCACTCCAACCTGCGGGTTTGACTGTGCTCCGATGTGCAGAAGCATTAGCAAGGTACGCTGCTGCGACAAGTCACGCCGAGGCAACAATCTAGGTTACGAAGGAGGCAAGCAGCTTTGCGGCGGGAGGTTTGGCCGTGAGCGGCAGAGAGGCAGAAGTAGGGGTGCCCAGATCAGTTTTGGGACCCAAATGGTTTCAGAGGCCCAAATTTGGTGGGAGGCCTAAATTGTTTTGGGTGTACGATGCTACTTGGAATTGGTCTTGGCCTCAAGTATGGACTAAGCTAACGGACTCAGGCTCTCTAGGATTTCGTATTTGGGATCCAGGGGGCTTAATCCAGCAAATTACACTTCTATTCTCTATGTTTGCAATGAGTCTTTATACTATGTTTATGAGTCATAGTACACTAGGCTTGTTCTGATTAAGTGAGCGATAAGTTCTAAGATAGTTGGTCTATCCTATGTACTACTGTGGCTCCTCCACGAAATCTTGTCTGGCCATTGTTATGTGTCAGCGGATGAGTATGTAATGGCCTTCTTGGCATGCGCGATTATCAATGGAATTACCATTATTTCAAAAAAAAAAAAAAAGGTATCCAAGAATTCTCCAAGCATAAAGAAAAGAATATTAAAAGATTCATTTGGTCCATTGTGTTTGATATCGATCTTCTTGGCATAGCAAAAATAATCTTTACTTGGTTAAGTGTAGCTAACATCTTCGATTCTTCCCATCACAATAATGTTTTATATTGACATCTGCAGATTGAGAATTTATGATAAGACAGAAAGAAAAAGCAGCATTTTGTAATCTGTGTTTTTCTTTCTTTTCTTTTTTTTTCTTTTTTGGCAAGGCAGCAGTTTGTAATCATATGCCACTTCAGTTGGTACCATGACTGTGTTCTTGGAGTTTCTGTGCTTTGATGATTCTAAATTAAGTGGTGGAACATTTTTTTTCAGGTAAAGGCCTACAAAGATCGCGAAGCATTAGCTTATGCTTTACAAGACACCAAAACAGCTGAAAAGCAATTTGACAGACTTGTGACTGGCATCCTGATTGTTATTACCGTTATAGTGTGGCTTCTATTGTTGGAAATTGCGAACACCAAAGTACTTGTTTTACTCTCATCACAGATCGTATTAGCAGCTTTTATGTTCGGAAACACATGCAAGAATATATTTGAAGCTATCGTCTTTGTATTTGTAATACATCCGTTTGATGTTGGTGACCGCTGTGTTGTTGATGACGTTCCGGTAACTTGCCTAACTCTTACTTCATCAGGCTGGGTACTTTAATCAAATTCTATTAGCTAATACCTGGTAACCTGACAGTTGATAGTTGAGGAGATGAACATCTTTACTACAGTCTTCTTGAAGTCTAACAATGAGAAGGTATACTATCCGAATTCAGTTTTATCCACAAAAACCATCAGCAATTATTACAGAAGTTCAGATATGAAAGATACTGTGGAGTTCTCGATTGCTTTGACACCTGTGGAGAAGATAGTCAAGCTCAAAGAGAAAATTAAGGAGTGAGTTGCTTGAATCTTTTACTTGTGTGCGTGCATGCGTGCGTGCGTGTGTGTGTGTGAGATACTGAGATCATAAGCGAATTACTGGTTGACCAGTGAGCAATGAATTTGGACTGCTCCCTTGTGTTTACTTTTTAGCAATTTGCTTCTGTTTGTTCAGGTATTTGGAGAGGAACCCTCAGTATTGGCATCCAAAGCATAATGTGGCGGTGATCGATTTCGAAGATGTGAACAAGTTAAAGATGGCAGTGTATTTTCATCACATCTTGAACTTTCAAGAATTTGAAGAAAAGAATGTGCGCAGAGCCGAGCTAGTTTTCGAATTGCTGAAAATTCTTGAAGAGCTAAATATCACATACTCTATGCCGCCCCAAGAAGTCCACCTCAAAACTAAATCAGAAGCAATTGCTGCCTAAAGGAGATCAAACAACAATCTGTCTATGTGACGCAGTCGGAAAGATCACCTAGGTTTACAAGCAATAAACCTCAAACAAAAGGTTCTGGAGTCCACCAGAGATAAAAAGATAAATCTCAATTTGATTGAAAATATGATAAAAGATAGTTCTGCAGCCGTTTAAAGTTGCTTATATATGAGAAAAGAAACCCTAGGGCGACTAACATTGAAACCCTAAAGCTCACGGGTAAAAATAAAACAAACCCAAAAAAAACTAGGAAACCGAAATTTCGAAAAAACAGTAAATTGCAGTTTTGAGGCCCTAAACGACCCCGAAAGCCCAAAAAAGCCGACACATCGTAGCAAGCGACGAGTTTTGTTTCTAGCGCGATTCCCTTTCCGGAAAGCTATGGCGTGCTCCAATCAGACACCGAGCTATTTCGTGGCTACTAGTAACTTTTCGTTTTCCTCCTTTTGCACGATCAAACTACTCTTCAAATTGGGCTGCCATCCATTCTGCATCAGTCTCCTCCACCTCCGAAGAACTCGACCCCGAGTTCACTTCAGGATAAAGAACCTCATCTTCACAAAACTCATGCAGATAAGCTACATTAAAGGTGTTAGAAATGCCCATGGAATCAGGAAGGGCAACAACATAAGCATTGTCGTTGATCTTCCTCAGCACCTTAAAAGGACCATATTTTCTGGGCTTCAACTTGTTGTAGGTACCAACAGGAAATCTCTCCTTCCGCAGAAACACCATCACGTCATCACCCTCTTGGAACACTTTAACTCGTCGATGCTTGTCAGCTGCAGCTTTATTCTTGGCATTAGTTTCTTCCAGCTTGGCTTTAACTTCGTCTCTAACAACCTGCATATCTCTAGCCATTCCCTCAGCAGCAGTACTAACACCAGAAACTTTAGGAAGCCTCACCAAATCAACCACATGTCGAGGAACAACAGTATAAACTAACGAGAATGGTGACTTCCCTGTTGCACTATGCACAGCATTGTTATAAGCAAACTCTACCTGTGGTAACGCAAAGTCCCACTATTTGGGCCTATCCCCACAAACACATCGAACCATGTTGCCTAAAGTTCTGTTAGTAACCTCTGTCTGCCCATCAGTTTGAGGATGGACTGTGCTGCTACGATTCAAAGCGGTTCCAAACATTCTCCACAATGTAATCCAGAAGTGACTAAGGAACTTCGTGTCTCTATCAGAAGTAATGGACTTGGGCACTCCATGCAAACGAACCACCTCCCTGAAAAACAGTTTGGCTATATTGGACGCATCAGCAGTCTTCTTACAAGCGATAAAGTGCGCCATCTTGGAGAACCTGTCAACTACCACAAACACAGAATCCACACCCCTTTGGGTACGGGGTAATCCCAACACAAAGTCCATAGCAAGATCCTGCCAAATATCTTCAGGGAACAGGTAAAGATAGATAAAGACCTGTATTTTGGGACTGACCCTTAGAGACTTGGCAGGTGTAGCACTTCCTCACAATAACTCCTACATCCTTCTTCAACTGTGGCCAGAAATACCTCTCCTCAAGGCTAGCAATAGTTTTGTCATGGCCCAAGTGCCCACTCAAACCCCCTCCATGCAAATCTCTAATCAATTTCTCCCTCAATGAGGAACTGGGAATACATAGTCGATTACCCTTGAATAAATAACCATCATTCACATAGAAATCTGCAACTGCATGATTGCTACTGTACTTGGCCCAAATCTCCTTAAAATCAACGTCTTCCTCATACAATTCTTTCAAGAGATCAAAACCCACAATCTCCTGAGCTAGCGTGACCAGCAAGGAAGCTCTCCTACTCAAAGCATCTGCCACCCTATTAAGAGTACCAGATTTATGTTGAATTACAAAAGGAAATTTCTGCAGAAAACTCACCCATCTTGCATGCATCTTGTTCACAGTTCTCTGGCTATTTAGGTACTTCAAGGCCTGATGATCGGTGAATAATACAAACTCTCTCTGAATAAGGTAGTGCTCCCATTGCTTCAATGCTCGGAACACTGCATAAAATTCTTGGTCATAAGTACTCCACTTTTGTCGAGCTTCACTTAGCTTTTCACTAAAGAACGCTACTAGTCTCTTTTCTTGTGACAACACAGCACCTACTCCCACGCCACTAGCATCACATTCCACCTCAAACACCTTGTCGAAATTGGGAAGAGCAAGAACTGGTGCATTACAAAGTTTCTCCTTGATTAAGGCAAAGCTCTTCTCTTGCTCCTCTCCCCACTGGAATTTGCCCTTCTTCAAAAATTCAGTAATAGGAGCAGTAATGGTACTGAAATTCCTCACAAATGTCCTGTAGAAAGTAGCTAAACCATGAAAGCTCCGCACTTCAGAAACTGTTTTTGGAGCTGGCCATTCTCTTATAGCTCGTACCTTCTCTTCATCAACCTGAATGCCTTCCTCTCCAACCACAAAACCCAGAAACAACAGCTTACTAGTGCAGAAAGTACTCTTTTTCAGGTTAATGTACAGTTTATTTTCCTATAAGGCTCCTAAAACTTGCCTCAAATGTACCAGATGTTCTTCTTTGGTTCTACTATATATCAATATATCATCAAAATACACCATGACAAAAGAACCAATAAAAGGACGAAGAACCTGGTTCATGACCCTCATAAAGGTGCTAGGTGCATTAGACATCCCGAATGGCATCACCATCCACTCATATAAGCCATCCTTGCTCTTAAAGGCTGTCTTCCGCTCATCCCTTGGCTTGATTCGAATCTGATGGTAACCACTTCGAAGATCTATCTTGGTGAACACCTTGGAACCCTCTAGCTCATTAAGCATGTCCTCCAAACGAGGGATAGGAAATCTGTACTTCACAGTGATCTTATTTTTAGCCCTGCTATTAACACACATCCTCCATTGATTACCTCCCTAAACCCTAGACTGGAACTGCACAAGGACTCATACTTTCACGAATGAACCCTTTCTTCAGCAAGTCTTCAATCTGCTCCCTCAAAATCTCGTTCTCTTTAGGACTCATGCGGTAATGGAGCAGATTCGGTAAACTAGCTCCAGGAACCAAATCAACCTGATGCTGAATGTCCCTCATAGGTGGTAACTCATTGGGCAGCTCATCTGAAATCAGCTCTTCAAACTCTCCCAACATATTCTACACTTCCTTAGGAATCATCATATCTTCCTTTTCTGCAGTCAACAACCCTTTAATCACCACTGTACAAATAACTTTAGATTCTTTAAAGGCTTCCTCCATCTCGAGTTCACTGCTAGACAAGGTTAGAAAACTCTCCCCTTTCTTTACACCAGATCTCTCAAATTGATAATAGGAGCCATGGCAATTTTATGACTATTCCACATAAACATCATCACATTATCTCTTCCTTTGTACGTCACATCCACATCATATTGCCAAGGTCGCCCAAATAAAATATGACAAGCATCCATATCAATAATATCACATAGAACTTCATCTTTATAATGCTTACCAATGGATACCGGTACTTTGCAGGACTCAGCAACTCAAACTTGTGGACCTTTCTTGACCCACCCCAGAGAATAAGGTGTATCATGAGGCTGCGTAGGCAACTGCAAATACTCCACCAATTTCTTGGCCACGAAATTTTCGCAGCTCCCATTATCCACAATTAGATTGCACACTTTGTTATTAATGGAACAAAGTGACCTGAAAATATTGCGCCGCTGCCCATCTTCCTTGGGAGATGATAAGATCCTCTGCAACACAATATTAACCTTCTCAGGAGACTCCTCCACCGCAAACTCAACCCCTTCATATTCATCACCTCTTCTAACTTCTTCTTCATCTTCATCATAATCATCTATAAGGGCAGATTGTCTCCTCTCAGGACACACATTAGACCTATGCCCAGGCTTGTTGCACCTATAGCAGACATCTGTTGTAGGCCTAGCATAAGGATTGGTGAGCCTCTGGTTTGGGGCCCTATTTGGAGCACCACTAGAAATACTAGGATTGCCGGTCCATTTAGGAGGGGGATTGGAAACCCTAGAAGCAATTCCTGTATTCTGCTGTAAGGCTTTACCCTTGTCAGTTGAAGCGCTTACCAAATCTGTGCTCCTTTGGTAGTTATATCTCTGGAAAGAAGAAGCTCGTGAAGGCTTCTCTAATAATTCTGCCTTTAATGCTAGATTTGAAGCTTCTGCCACAGTCCATACAGTTTGCAACCTAATTTTCTCCGGAATGCTTTTGTTCAACCCACTAATATAGTGAGCCACCTTCTGACCTTCAGTTTCTCCTAGTTCATTGCGCTCAGAATAGCATAAGAACTCAGCAGTGTACTCAGCAACGGTCCTCGTACCTTGTACGCATTCAATATACAACGTGTACAGAATTTGCTCATAATCATCCGACAAAAATCTCTCCATCATAAGTTGCTTCATTCTTCGCCATGTTTTAACTCCCTGCTTTCTTTGCTTCTTTCGGGTATTCTTCAACTTATCCCACCAAACTGCAGCCGTACTCTTTTATCACCAGGCAACATGCTTAACCTGCTTGTTTTTAGGCACCTCCATAATCTCAAAGAATCTTTCCACCTGAAGCTGCCAATCCACATAATCTTCCACACCCAAGTTTCTCGAAAAGAAAGGGATCTCAGCTTTGACGTTGTAATCTTGATCAGCTTGTCCTTGTTGTTCATGTTGTAATTTCCTCTTCAGAACCAGATTCTGAATTATTATCAACAACTTCACCACGCGGAGCCCTAACTAACTGGCCAACTTCCCCGCCTCTATTCCGATTATTGTTGTTGTTGTTGTTGTTTTGTTGTTGTTGTTGTTGTTGTTGTTCCTCTCTCCCAACAGTCCACGAATTTCTCCAATATGAGTATTCACGGAGTTGAAGGCAGCGGTAAACGCTGCTGTAAGAGCTTCAATATCTGCTTTCGTAACTTCACCCATTGCAACTAAGGCAAATAAGAGAGACAGGGAAGACCTGCCCTGATACCACTTGATGCAGTCGGAAAGATCACCTAGGTTTACAAGCAATAAACCTCAAACAAAAGGTTCTGGAGTCCACCAGAGATAAAAGAGATAAATCTCAATTTGATTGAAAATATGATAAAAGATAGTTCTATAGCCGTTTAAGGTTGCTTATATATGGGAAAAAAAACCCTAGGGCAACTAACATTGAAACCCTAAAGCCCACGGGTAAAAAAAAACAAACCCAAAAAAAACAAGAAAACCGAAATTTCGAAAAAACAGTAAATTGCAATTTTGAGGCCCTAAACGACCCCGAAAGCCCGAAAAAGCTCACACGTCGTGGCAAAACAACGAGTTTTGTTTCTGGCACGATTCCCTTTCCAGAAAGCTATAGCGCGCTCTAATCGGACACCGAGCTATTTCGTGGCTACTAGTAACTTTTCATTTTCCTCCTTTTGCACGATCAAACTGCTCTTCGAATTTGCCTGCCATCTGTTCTGCATCACTATGGCCAGAAGATCAGTTGAATCAAAGGTCCAAAATAAGATGGCTCAGATTGATGAGGTGACAGTGTGTTACATTACGTACTGTAATTAATTTGTTTTTTATGTTACATTAACAATTCTTAGGGGTGAATGAGCATATTCACTCCCGTTGTCGATTAACATATTTTTACTTAATAAATTTATAATCCAACGGTCTATATCTTAAATTATCCTGTAAAGATCATCTCTGTAAAAAAATCAATCAAATCTGAAATCGTTTAATTATCTAATTAAATCAAACAAATGGATTGTTCTATTAACACTTATTACTACTATAATGAACCGTTCATGTATTTTATAGAAATGAATAACTAAAAGGTCTTCAAGTTGATTGATTTTTTACAGAGCTAATCTTTATATTACGTTATACAATATGAATGGTTGGATTAGAAAATTATAAAGTTATTATGCGTTAATCGCAAGAGATGGTGAATTTGCTCATTCACCCTAGGGGTGAACCTAAGAATTGTTCCTATTAGGAACGCTATGATTTGGATTTTATAGGAAACTAGTTGCAATCAATCTATGTATAATTTTCTTGAATTGCCTTAATGGAATCAATCATCATAATCGTATTTTTTTTTTTAAAAGGGGTTTGGAACCCAACCTAACTAGGAGGCTCAGCCCCACGCCCGAATATTATTAATAATAGGAGAACCAATGTACACCGAGGGGGACATATAACCTTCATCTCGAGTAGTAGTACAAGAATCTTCATAGAGTGCGTCCTGAATAATAACAGGAGCTTCTTCTAGCCAATACTCATCCAAATACGATAGACTAGCAAGGTGTGCCAATCTATGTGCAACACCATTCGCTTCATGATATATAGACTATAGCCTAGTTGAAAGAATAGAGCTCAGATAAGCCTTGCAATCTTCCACAATACAGCCAACCTCTGACAAGTCCTCCATATCTCCATTAACCGCAGTAACAACCATAGCACAATCAGTTTCAATATCAATATTGATCATGCCTTGGTGAATAGCTAGGAGGAGACCAGCTCTCATCGCTTCAATTTCCATGTGTAAAGCATATCGAGCAAAAGAAAAAGGGCGTGCAATAGCAGCTAAAAACGTATCATTTTCATCTCGAATAACTGCCCCAATTCTTCCCCGTCCACTATCTGCATGAAATGCCCCGTCAACATTCAATTTCAGTCTACCACTAGGTGGGTGCTGCCATCGAGTCATGGGCCGCTTCTGCTTCAAAACTGTAGCCTTGTGAACCTGTTGATAGTCAAAAAGAAGTTTAGATGCCCCACAGGCAGTATTCAAAGGGTTGAAGGTGCCACCCATCCTAAGATCTCTGTTTCTTTAAGACCAAATTGCCCATAGTAACATAAGAAAGACTTCACGCTGTTGCTGGGATAGTGTCTCAGCAACATCATGTACCCATGCAGCTAAATTGGAAGCAGGTAACATCCTCAGCTTCAAGGTAAGTGGTCCAAAAAACCAAAACTCCTCCACCCTTTTGCAATTTCTGAAAACATGAAGGTCATCAGGTCGTTAGTTTTATTCATCAACAAAAAGTATAAGATGACTAGTCATCAGATGGTTTCATTATATCTTCGCTCTAAGATTAACAATGCACTTCGCATTTCATTACAATCTACGAAGTTACAATAATGAATGAATCAACCTATTTGGCTTTTTAGATTTGGAGTCTTCGAGTCTTGACCATCACTGTTGGCATTGGACTTTATCACTTTCTTTGCACCAAGTAATGAATCAACAATCACTACTACAAAAATTGCATCGCGTACACAACGGTGGAATTTCAAAGTTTTGTCATATATCTTGGTGTGATCACGACGCTCCAACAACGGTGAATCATCGTTGTCTGCTGATCATAGAGTTGACGCCTCAGGTAACACCGTTGTGCCAATTTTGCTGATGTCAATGCCAGAGATTGAATGTGAGACATGCGCCGCATGTATTTGTTGTAATATGGTAGTACAATACTATTTTAGCATACTGAAACAAGATTCATGAATCTAGACTAATCTATGTCTAAGTACTAGTCTGGGAGGTACATATACATGACTATAAAGTAGAGAGGGAATCAAGAAATTGATTCTCAATTAATCAGAATCAACCAATAATTACTCTAACATCCCCCCTCAAACTTAAGGTGGTAGATTTGAAGCCAACTTGAGTTTGAAAGCTAATTCTTTGGAACGGCCAGGTGGATGTGTCTTGGTGAACAGATATGCTGGTTGATCAATAGAAGAAATTGGACGATGGCTAACAATACCACGAGCAATGCGTTGACGCCCATAGTGACAATCACTTTCAATATGCTTTATGTGTTCATGAAAGATATCATTTTGAGCAATGTAGATAGCCCTTTGTTATCACAATAAAGAGGTGGCAGAGGAGTGAGAGACCCTCATATTCTCAAGTAACCACCGAAGCCAAATAAGCTCTTGAGTAGTATCAGCAATAGCACGGTACTCAACCTCAGTGCTAGACTTGGAGTTGAGTGATTGCTTTTTATTGCGCCAAGATACGAGAGACTCCCCTAAGAAGAAACAGAAGCCTGTGGTAGAACGACGATCAGTAGGATCACCTGTCCAATCAACATCAGAATATGCAGAAAGCTCAAGAGATGAATCAGCAGAAAAATGAAGACCATGAAATAAAGTGCCCTTAATATATCAAAGAATGCAGAAAACAGCAGCAAAATGAGTAGAGCGAGGAGCAGACATAAATTGGCTGACAATATGAACAATCAAGCAATGTCAAGCCAAGTAACAGTGAGATAAACTAGACTACCAACAAGTTGGCAATACAGGGTTGCATCAGCAAGTGGAGTACCATTAACATGAGTGAGTTTTATCTTGGTCTCAAGTGGACTAGATTTCTGTTAAGCCCACTCGAGAAACAAGATCAGATGCATATTTGGCTTGAGAAAGAGCATAACCATCTGAATGGGATGAGACTTTGAGACCAAAAAATAGCTAAGATGGCCAAGATCTTTCATCTTGAAGTGTTGGCTAAGATAATTTTTAAGATTAGAAATACGAGAAATATCATCCCCAGTGGTTATCATATCAATAACATAAAGTAAAATAAAAATAACACCTTGTCTCGTCTTACGAATGAAAAGAGTTGAATCATAGGCAATGAGGTGAAACTATATTCTCCAATAACATTGCTGAACTTAGAAAACCAAGCACGAGGGGATTGCTTAAGGCCATACAAAGCTCGACGAATTTCGCAAATCTTGTTAGGAGGATAATGACACTACTACAAAAAGTTCATCAGACAACGGTGGATTTCTGTTGTCTGATGAAGAAGTCCACTGTTGTCTAAGTCAGTGTTGTGTGATTGAAAAATCACACAACGGTAATTCCACCGTTGTCTGATAGTAGTTGGCTCAACAGAATAGCTATTTTTCCGTTGTGTG